>LPNX011040684.1:122070-236365 GCA_001517045.1 Pseudotsuga menziesii | reverse complement strand
CTTACAAATTACAGAGCATTTGTATAATACGAATGATTTAAAAAATGCGAAAATGTGTAATTCATATTTTTTATAAATATGAATTTTTTGTTTTCAATCGACGTTTTTTTCCTGGCCGACGTGAAAAAAAACAAAAGTATTTTGGGCCGAAATAATAATTGTTCGGCCGAACACCTGCAAATATTCAGAAATCAGTTCTCCAGCTTTTTCCTGAAGCTTTTTGCAATTTCGGACATATCGGATCATATGAAATATTTGCTATTTCATTTCACAAATACTACGATTACATGCATAATTCAATCTAGTTTCTATAAATGTGATTTTTATTAAATTTCATGACATACAGTAAATACTTAGAATATTTTTCCTATAAGGGGTTTGGATTGCTTGAAATTTTAAGAAAAACCAGTGAAATGAAAAATCAATAACTTCAAAACGACATTATGAAAAAATTTGAAAAACCAGTGGTACACAAGTTTGATGTGTTAGTTTCAAAAGGGTACTTTCAATTTTGTGTTATGAAATGGAAAATTATACAAAGTGTAACGTCTCCTTAAACATGTCAATTTTATGATAGTTTTTCAGGTAGGTCCACTTCAAAAAATTCTAATAATTATTGTATGTCTCTGTTGGATACAAAATTATAGTCATGCATTAGTGCAATCTGTGTAGATTGTACTAACATATTTTGTTTTTAATAAACAATAAGTTAATAATGAATAAAGTTACGTCTTTTGACATGACTATTTACCATAATTTCATTACTTAAGAACATACTGTCAAACAATTGCTAAAATGACATATCAAATGCCAATAAAAAAATTCTGAAAAATAACAGATAGAAAGCTAACACGATTGTTTACAACTTTTGTTTTTACTCGAAAGTGAAATTCTAAACAAAAATACAACTTTTCTTTGTTCGAAGTTGAGAAACATGTAAAAACAACTTCGATTTTGTCATAGACCCCCCCAAAATAGACACCCAACTTCATGATTTCACCCTGATGTATCACCCTCATCCTCACCATCATCATCATCTTCATCGACACCCTCATCCTCATCATCATCACCATCCTCCTCCTCCTCCTCCTCCTCCTCATCATCATCATAATCCTCATCCTCATCATCATCCTCACCCTCATCCTCATGCTCCTCCTCCTCATAATCACCCTCATCCACATCAACTTCATCATGGTGATCATCCTCATCCTTATCCTCATCATCATCATCACCCTCATCCTCCTCCTCCTCCTTATCCCCCTCATCCTCGTCATCATCATCATGGTCATCATCAACATCCTGATCATGATCATGATAATCATCATGATCATCATCATGGTCATCATCATCATCATGGTCATCATCATCATCACCCTCATCCTCATCATCATCATCATGGTCATCATCATCATCATCATCATCACCCTCATCCTCATTGTCATCATCATATTCATCATCTTCCTCATCATCACCCTCATTGTTCATCATCATCTTCATCGTCACCCTCATCCTCATCATCATCATGGCCCTCATCCTCATCATCATCAACCTCGATCCTCATCATCATCGTTCATTACCCTCATCCTCACCATCGTCATCATCTTCATAGACAACCTCATCCTCATCATCACCACCATCCTCATCCTCATCATTATCATCAACATAATTCTCATCCCCATCATCATCATCATCATCACCCTCATCCGCATCCTCATCATCATCAACATCACCCTCATCCTCATCATCATCATCATGGTCATCATCATCATCATCATCGCAATCATGATCCTCATCATCACCCTCATCCTCCTCATCATCACCCTCATCCTCCTCATCCTCCTCATCCTCCTTATCATCCTCATCATCATGAACCTCGTTCATCACCATCATCGTTCATCACCCTCATCCTCACCATCATCGTCATCTTCATCGACACCCTCATACCCATCCTCATCACCATCCTCATCCTCATCATCATCCTCATCATAATCCTCATCCTCATCCTCATCATCATCATCACACTCATCCTCATCCCCATCATCATGATCATCACCCTCATCCTCATCATCATCATCATGGCCATCATCATCATCATGGTCATCATTGCCATCGTCATCATCATCACCATCATCATCCTCATCCTCATCCTCATCATCATCATTGTCAACCTCATCATCATCATCACCCTCATCCTCATCATCATCATCATCATCATCACTCTCATCCTCATCATCATCATCATGGTCATCATCATCATCATCATCATCATCATCACCCTCATCCTCATCAGCTTCATCATGGTCATCATCATTGTCATCATCACCGTCATCATCTTCACCATCATCATCATGGTCATCATCATGATCATGATCATCATCATCATGGTCTTCATCATCATCACCATCATCCTCCTCATCATCATCATAGTCATCCTCCTCCTCCTCATCACCCTCATCCTCATCATCATCATCATGGTCATCATCATCATCATCATCATCACCCTCATCCTCATCATCATCATCATATTCATCATCCTCCTCATTATCACCATCATTGTTCATCATGATCTTCATCATCACCCTCATCGTCATCCTCATCATCACCCTCATCCTCATGATCATCAACCTCGATCCTCATCATCATCATTCATCACCCTCATCCTCACCATCACCATCATCTTCATCGACACCGTCATCCTCATCATCATCACCATCCTCCTCCTCCTTGTCATCATCATCTTAATCCTCATCCTCATCCTCATCCTCACCCTCATCCTCCTCCTCCTCCTCCTCATCATCACCCTCATCTGCATCAGCTTCATCATGGTCATCATCCTCATCCTTATCCTCATCATCATCATCACCCTCCTCCTCCTCCTCCTCCTCATCACCCTCATCCTCATCATCATCATCATGGTCATGATCATGATCATGATCATCATCATCATGGTCATCATCATCATCACCCTCATCCTCCTCCTCATCATCATAGTCATCATCCTTCTCATCATCACCCTCATCCTCATCATCATCAACCTCGATCCTCATTATCATCGTTCATCACCCCCATCCTCACCATCATCATCATCTTCATCGACACCCTCATCCTCATCATCACCACCATCCTCATCCTCATCATTATCATTAACATAATCCTCATCCCCATCATCATCATCATCATCACCCTCATCCTCATCCTCATCATCATCAACATCACCCTCATCCTCATCATCATCATCATGGTCATCATCATCATCATCGCCATCATCATTCTCATCATCAACCTCATCCTCCTCATCATCCTCATCCTCATCATCATCCTCATCATCATCGTTCATCACCCTCATCCTCACCATCATCATCATCTTCATCGACACCCTCATCGTCATCCTCATCACCATCCTCATCCTCATCATCATCCTCATCATAATCCTCATCATCATCATCGTCATCATCATCACACTCATCCTCATCCTCATCATAATCATCATCACCCTCATCCTCATCCTTTTCCCATGGTAGCTTACAAAAGTTTTTATTATTGAAAAGTAGAAGTCATGGGTTTCCTTGATGGTGCATATCAATGTGATCTAAATTTTAGTATCACAGGGAATCTTATTTATCTTTGATATGCATGTCAGTAAGTATAAACATGGAACTGGCATTGGAACAAACAACTTTGCATAATTAATGGCCTCAATGCTCTTGATGAAATGTGCTTTCAATGGTGGTGTAAAAACTCTCTATGTTTTTGTTGACTAGGATCTCACTATAAATTGGTTGTTAAACAAGACCTAATTGTCAAATACTGCTACTCTTTAGTACATTTATTTTCAGCATGTTTTTGGGAACTAAACATTATTGTTGATTCTCTTCCTAAAGCAAGTCAAATTCTAGAAGATATGGAGTTATAAGAGATAATTGAAGGGCCCTATTTGGTTTCTTCCTTGTGATTCAAATAAAGGTGACATGTAACAGATGCATATTTCACTATTTTGGCTAAGTTATATAATCTTTTGGTTCATACATTTTTTTTTATGTATAAGACTGTGTGTTTTTGGATATTTTCTATAATAATAATATTATTATTTTTGGACAATTTTTGAAATTGGGATTTTTCGCCCATATAGGACCAACATGCTAACAATATGTAAATAATTGTTTAATATATTTGTTATGGTCACTTAAATATTCAATTATAATTATTAAGTTATAGAACTTGTTTGGAAGACACTGTAATTCTCTTAACATTTCAGAGTTCTGTGGATGTTAATCTGTTTAACCATATTTTCTATGTTGACTAAATTTTTTTGCAAAAATCATGTAGCATTTTGTTTTTTGTTATCTATTGGGGTATTTTGATGAGATGGAATTAGGCCCGTGGTAGAGCTGCCATATCTCATGAACACCAATTTGCATGCTCCAATGAGGGTTACCAAGGTATGATATAGAACTAGGGTTTGGTGAGCAATTTGCAAGTTAAGAGAGGGAATTAGAAACACATGATCACAAATACTTGCATGCACCAACTAGGCTTTCATGAACAAGAATTTGCATGCTCCAACTAGGGTTACCAAGGTATGAGATGGAACTAGGGTTTAGTGAGAAGTCATGCAAGTTAGGAGCCTGGAACTAGAAACACATGATCACACATGCATGCATGACTTAGTGTTAAATGGTACATATTGTTAGTATGTAAATGTTATGGTACATGTTATTGTATGTTATTATGGTATGATGTTAGTGTCGCAGGGTAATGTAGAGTATGTTATTGTGTGTTAGTATGGTATGATGTTAGTATCATAGGATATTGTAGGGTATGATATGGTATATTACACATGTGCATGCATGACTTAGTGTTATGATGTTAGTGTACATGGTATATGTTAAAGTACATGTTATGTTATGGTATTTTATTGTATGTTAGTATGGTATGACGTTAGTGTCATAGGGTATTGTAGGGTATGTTATTGTATGTTAGAATTTTACGATGTTAGTATCATATGGTATTGTAGGGTATGATATAGTTTATATTACACATCTATGCATGGCATAGTTTTATGATTGAACTAGTGTATGTAATTTACTTAGTGTATGGTACGGTTATGATGTTAAATTTGAGGATATCCATAACGTTAAAAAGTTGATGAGTCGTAAATTCTTCCTTTAAGTATTGGAAATTCATCTAAGTTAGCACACATGCACGAACTACACATATCATGTTCCAAGATAAAGTCAACCATATATGTATAAATTTGAACCTTGGTTTATATTATATATGTATAGAAATAATGTTACAAAAATTGCCATGCCACATGGCCATAATACAAAATAGTGGATCAAAATGTACATCTATGTGTACATATGAACAAAAATTTACATCTATGTATGCCCCCTATACATTTATTCTAGTTATCCCCGCTTTTGCTGCGACTGCCAGAGTCTTCGGAGAAGTGTAGATTTATTTTCCGACTGCTCACAGGTGATCCCCATCACTGAACAAGAGGGATGGGTCACATCAGTGGAGACTGGAGAAAAACCAAATTTTGTAAGTTAATTTACCAACCTTTAAAAATCCTATGTACATTTGTTCAAATTCAAAAACCAAAATAACATTTCTACTTATTGTACGTGAGTAAGTAATCACGGGTCCTTGTGCCTCACTAACAACGACAGTGATTGGGTGCTCTTCTTGCACCACTTGCTCACTATTAGGCTGCATAATATATATATATATATATATATATGCCAATGGAAACAAATATACATGTACCTTGGGTGGGAAGAGGGTCACCAATTTGGGTCTCTTCAAGCACCAAATCAGAGAAAGATATACAGAAACGTACAAATAAAGTAATCTACATAAACATCCCTATTGGCTTGTCAAAGGTGGGCCACCGGTTTGGTGATCTTCATGCACCGGTGCCTCACTAGGGGTATGCATATAAAGTAACATATATGTCAATTTCATATAGAATAGTGAATCAGAGACATATATACTACCTGGAAGGAAAATGATGTTACCAAAGAAAGCGAAACATACATACTTGGCTGGGGGGAAGAGGTGGATTGACAACAACCTCGCTTTGGTTCTCTTCAAGCACCATTGTCACAATAGGTTTCTGCATAAAGTAACATATGTCAAAGCGATACAAGTAAAATTATTTTTCCAAAGAAAGTGAAACATAAATAAAAGAATATAATTAAAATCATATTTCAAATAATACCTGTGTCTGGGAATCTACCTCTACATGAGAGGGAATAGGCTACGATACAATATACTCATCCTGGTCAACTTGCATAAAACATGTTGTATCCAAATAAGGATACATATTGAATGTTACAATCTATACTATAAATATGTAAATAAAGTTGACAAATTAACAAGTATAATTCTTACCCCTATTGGTGAAGAACCAAACCCATAAGCAATATTGATAGCTGCATCAATGTTCTGAACATTGATCGGTGGACTATGTGACTGTGGTGTGCCATGGGACACTAGCTGTATATTTGTTCACATAATTTTTTAGATAATTAAATATAAATAAATTGCGAAACAATTGAAAATTTTGACATGAAACAAAATATAATATGAAAATAATCTCATTTTACTTACAAAGCGAAGTGATCCATCATCTAAAAGTCAGAAGCATGGACATAACATATGCCTCCACATGATGTGAAAGGGTGTGGAGTAACATGATGCTCTGAAGACTCTGCATCTCCTCTGTGATCTGTAGATGGGACCGCCTTAGAAGTGCCAGCCCCTTGCTTTACATTGTGTTGGACATCAGTTCCATGCTGAAGCAATGTATCTGCCACATCAAATAATGCCTCCTATGTATTCTCATTCACAATACCTATAGGAGGATATACCTGAGGGGGTTTTGGTGTGTGTGGTGGGCATGGCACACAGTTAGGATCCGTCTTGGCACCTTCCCTATCTTGGGGCATCCCATGACCAACACCCTAAGTTCCTAAGAGATCGAAGTAGTTAACATGTTTCCCTAGGATGAATTCTGCATACAACTTCCTAATGAAATAAAATGGGTGTCCCTTTTTCCCATGGGGGTCTTCATCGAAGACCATATACCAACAATCCATCCAATTGGGATTTATATTTTGTTCAATGCAGCAGCCTATAGAAATGTGTGGTCGACTGGTGGGTGGAACCAATCCGGTGCTAGGGTCCTAGAATAATGAAAATAATTGGTCCTTTGTAATTTTAAGGGCTTTGATGTCTTTATGACTCAATCTATTGAAGTAGTATTGCCTCCTGTATTCTCTATATGAGGTAATGTTGTACAGAGCTCCTTGGGATTTGGCAATTGTATCTGTTATTGTGTCCAATGCATTGGCTAAATACTCTCTCAAATGATCCCCCCCTATAATAGATGAGCTAAGGCACCTCAATGACACCAAACGCACAATAATCTATGAGTTTCGATCTTATTCCCCCTCCGGGTTTGGGTTTGGGTTAGGTTGTGGGTTATTAGAGGGTGGGTTTTCCACATCGTGTTGTTCATTTGTGTTGTCTGTTAAGATTTAAAAAAAAAACTACAAGTTATTTTACTTTTAATCATTCTTGGATTGAACATTCATTTTTTTAAAAATTTGTTTAAAATAATTATAAAAACAATGAAATTATGGAAAAAATTAAAGAATTGAAGACTAAGTGAAAATGATAAGAGCATTTACCTGCCATTGGAGCCAATTCACCTCAAACTTGACTTAGAAAAGCTAAGACGCAAATCGCTTATGCACTATTTCACCCTTGCAGTTTTTCGCTATCTCGATCCTATGCAAATGATATTTGAGGGGCCCGTGACCTCTGTTTTATTTTTATTTTTTACTTTTCAATATCGCATATGTGATATATCGCACTTGCGATATATATCACATATGCGATATTGTAAATGTGAAATAATGACTTTGAAATATCCCTTCGATAGCTCAGAAACACTATTTAATTATGGGATTTTATTCTTTCCTGAAAAAGTTCCATATTGCATGCTTTTTTATCAAGGGTAATATGTGGTGTCATTTGTGTATATTTTCTAGGCATGTTGTGGAGATCCATTATTATCCATATGTACTATGCAATGTTAACATACTCTTTGTGGAGATAATATCACTATTTTGTTATTATTTAATAGCATTGATCATTATTTCCCTTTGCACATACTTCTTTGAACTTACAAGCACTAAATATCTTATGGTATGTAAGAAACATTTGTGAGTCCTCTTACATTCCTTGTTCTATCCAGATATACTTTAATTGAAAGAATTCATGATACAATACCAAATGGATTATTGTGTATTAATAGCTCATATGTTAATGAAGAAAAATTTAGGCTTGCCTATCTACTAGTTGATGGAAGGTTGGAAAGAGTAGGAAGGATGAAAAGAGTGTCATTCAAAGCCCATTATACTATGGAGGCTATGAGAAATTATATGATTGATCTTGTTCCTTCTAATATTACAATATTCGCACAAACATTCTATTCAAACAAACTCGAATAGAACAATATATATATATAATTCACATTTTTCATTTATGCCATATTGTTTTGTATGAACAATAAATTCTAGGAAAATCTATAGATATGTTTTGGGGCTTGCTATTGTAGTCCATCCAATGCAAATATCAAAATGAACTTGATTGATTGGGTGTTGTTGGAAGTACGAAACCTTCATTGTGAAGGTAGTGGAAGAAGAGAGTGAGATGGAAGGGTTGTTGAATGGTTACTCTAAAATCATGGCTTTTGATCTCTACATTTCAAATATCTTTAGATCGTATATCCTCCACAATGGTTTCTTCATAAAAAAATGGATGTTTCTATCCCTTTAAGGAAGTATAAATGGTTTCCATTGGCCATGGATTTGAAAATTTTATTGATTTCCTGACTCTATATTTCTACCTCCACGAGCTGTCTTCTTTCCAACCTGGAACTTTGCAGGAAAGAATAAAATCCCATACATAACTGCAAGAATGGAAAAATTGTTGACATGATGAATTAAATAGTGTTTGTGAGCTATCCAATGGATATTTCAAAGTAATTATTTCACCTCATTATTTCAAAGTTTTTAGCAACCTGACTCTATATTTCTACCTCCACGAGGTGTCTTCTTTCCATTCTCTAAATCGTAATTGGGTCCTTAGATCCATTTACTCCTTCTTATTTTGTCCCGAACTTCCCTCCGTGATCATATATTGTTAAAGCCAATCCATTTTATCATCTAGATCTCTTTTAGATACAAATATGTTCCCGAATATTTCCTGGTTATATATTTTCAGCCTATTTTGAGATTTTTTAGTCTTTGTTGAAAATAAGACTTAAGATCGCCCTCGTTATGTATGCTTCTTGCCACCATATAAATATATTGATTTTGATTCCTATATGATCAAGAAAAAAAATTCTCAAATAGAAATGATCTATTTTTAGTCATTTATCCCAAGTCAATCTTGAAGTTAGCTAAACAATGATTAAAATCTACACACGGTGAATAGAGGCTTCCATAGTCAAGTTATGGATCATTGACATTTCAAATATTAGGAACCTTTCCAAACAAGAAGAAACCTAGTGATTTCCAGGTTGTTTGTTATTTCATGTGTGAACTCCATTAACTTTATCAATGTAGTTTACTAGTTTTAAAACTTGAACCGTGTCTTCCACATCCATCGTGATCATTTCACAATAATTCCAACAATAAATTTCTATCCTATATAGTGATATATCACATATGTGATATTCAACATTTACAAAATGCATATGCGATATATCGCATACACGATACGTTTTCACGAACCTTAGCCTTGTGTTTGGGCTCGGGTTATTCCGAACATACCATCAATAATGCATATGCATTCTTGATTTTCACTTTGGAAGTGCATTTATGATTTCTTAAGTCGCACCAAAAAGTGGAAGCAACTTCATGCGAGCACCCTAAGATCATGGGAATTGTTGAAGAAAGCTTCATTTATCACTGTTGTATTGACAAGGAAAACACTTACTTCATGAATATTTTTGTAAGGAAATGGGATGGTGCAAGCTAATGATGGTATCTTCTTACACAATAGATGTAATAGAAAACTGAGCATCAACCAACTTACATGGATTATTTGAGATACATACACAACTAATCTTGCTTTCCATAAAAAAAGATGAAATGTATAAAATTGAATCACTTTTTCGGATATATAAATTTTATATATGGGAAATTGACTTGAAAAATGTCCTTTTAGTGGAATTTGAGTTAATCCATTTAATACCTAGCTATTAGTAAGTCCATACTATCAACCTTTTACCCTTCTCATGTTCAAATTTTAAATGTGAGTGTGACAAGGGCCCTATACCACAATATATTTCTTTCAAATTAGATGTGGGGATGGTCAAAACCAATTGATATTGGAGTGTTCCAAGTCCAGCCATTGATTTTATATTTTCCTTTCTCCACACCTCAAACCCTGTATCTTTATCTTTACTGGCCAATTTCAATGATAAACCCATATTATTCTAAATTTTTTATCATGTGCAATCATTATTGGTTGTTCAAAGTCAATCAAGTTATCAAAGAAGATTCTGTACTTGGGAAAAAACAAATTAAAATTTTCACATCCACTAAAATAAAAAATGAAAAGTAAACATGAAGTAAACAACTCTTACCTATGAACTGTATATAGATTATGGTTGGAATGTGTAATGTGTAATGATGTCTAGTGTTTTGGGTTCTTATTATTGATTAAAATAGGTTGGAAAACAAATTCATATAGTTAAACACATTAAACATAAATAGTGTCAAACACAACACATCAAATCTATTACACATCAATTCTCCTAGAAACACCTCTTGAGGAACAAAGTTCGTGAATAATTGAATAACAAAAACAAGTAACGTAGGAAAGCCATAAATGGATAAGTATAAAGTAAAAATGCAATGTATGATAAATAAGTTATGATCTACATTTACAATGATGGGTCTTATATAATCCCATCGTTCGTTTACTAAGAGGCATGTCTTTTGATTTAATTAATTAATTAATCATTAGTATTAATATTGATGATATATATATATTATGTTATATTCTTATTTATATAACATTGCCTTCTCCTTAGAGAAGCTTTTTCCTCAAAGCTTAGAGAAGACATGGCCTAATTTTTCATTTTTTCTTGAATGTTATCTCTTGATATTTTTTGTTTATCCATTGCAACATTTGATGAAATGAGGCAACACAAGTTATGAATTCCCCAGAAGAATTGTCGCATCGTCTCTAATGTGGTCCATCCTAAATCTATTTTTATCGAATCTATTTGATCATTTTGTGTGATAGGTCTTCTTGTTTATTGTTTTGTATTTTTATTTTGTGTTCTTGCTTCTCTGACATCATCTCTCCTTTGAGTGTGTTCATTTTGACACTGTCATTGGTCAAAATAACATTTGTAATTAGGGTGTCGATAAGGAGTTGTTGTTGTTTGTTCTTCGGTTGTTTTGGATTCTTTTTTATTTGTGATGATTACTAAATTTATTTCCTCAACTTGAATTTGATTTTTGGAGAGACTGAATGCTTCTTTTTGGATTTGTGCTATTTTTTTCTCCAGTATATTGTTCTTACTCTGAATATTCTTGAACCTTTCATCTTGCAACTTTTTTTCCTGTTTTAACTTCTTGATCTATTTCTCTAGTTCTTGATTAAGACTTTTTAGAAGTTGGTTTTCTTATTGATTTTCTAGAACTCTTCCTTCAAGGATTTCATTGGATTGTTCTTTCTTGCAACTATGGTTTCAGGTTTTTAATCTTCATAATTAATGTTTTGTTATGATTTCTTAGTCGAAAAAGTTCTTCGGTATTACTTCATAACACCTTGTTGATTTTTGGAATTTCCAGCTTATGTGTGTTCTTAATCTCATCATACCATTGCTAGAGTTTTTCCTTCTATTGTTGATGTTGACATAACTCGATTTCTTGATTTTATCTCTTTCTTTGGACATTCTCCAAGTCATTATCTTTGTCCATGATGAGTTTGTTTAAAATATGGGCAGCGTGGAGTAGATGGAAAAAGGTTAAATTAGGTTTATTAATTAATTATGTTTATTTATGCAAATAAGAAAGCTCCTCATTATATAAGAGGACGCTCCCTAATAAAAAATGTCTTCTTTGTTTTTTTGTTGAAACACGTCTCTCTCTCTGCATTTTGCTTTTTTCTTATTTGTCTTGTTTTTGGGGTTTAGCGTGAAGTAGCCAGACCGCCTCATTCATGGAATCCTCTGGTATTTCAATCCATCTGTGATCTCCTCCCATATAGAGATCTATCCTTCCCCATAGGATTTTTCTCTCACTGGAGGTTTTCTTCATCTTGCCGAAATCTGCTAAGCAAGTAGGAGCAGGCCAGACTGATGCTACGCTCTTGTTGAAATATTCCAACTTCATGGGAAAATGAGCATAGCTCCTCCTTAATCACATTGCACTATCAATTCCTCCTCACATCCAAGGCACGTGTAGCTACACGTCCTACACACTCCCTTTCACCTCTGCGCATCTCCCAGAGATGAGCATTGTCTTTAGCTAGAACAGTGCCAGTTCAGCTAGTGCTTCATTGATCACACCCTAGAAAATATGTGTGCAAAAGATAAAATGGTATCAGAGCCTTAAGATCTTAACTATGGGCTCCAACAATTTTTCTTTTTGGGTATTTTTAATGAAACATTCTAGATTTCACCAGCCTCCAAGTTGATGAATGCAAGTGAATACATAGATCTCATAGCCCCAAAGGCGCACAGATCTATGCTACAATAGAGAGGAGGTTCACAAATATAAACCAATATATATCTCTCCCTCTAGATATACGACTCCTTTTCTTTATTTTAGGTTTTTTTTACCACCTACGTTGGTTGTGATCTTCAGTTGGTCTCACCATGCCTCCTCGCAGAGATCCCTTGGTAGTAGAATTAGATTCCAATACTTCAAATCTAGTCCAAGATGTTGCTTCTGTACTCAATGAGTTGTTGAGGATGCAACAACAGACCAATCCAGACCCATTTTGATTGGACAGTAGAATACAACTCCCTAAGTTTACTGGGAAAACCAGTGGAGATGCTATTGATTCATGGATCCATTGCCTCTCCACCTACTTTAACACATGCATAGGAATCACTGAGGAGAGAAAGATTCAATTTTCCTTCTTACAATTTGAAGGCCTTGCACAAACCTGGTGGGACAATGAGCAAGAAAAGACCACATTCTTGGTGGAACTTGGAACTACTCCAAGAACTTCATCCTTCACACCCATCAGAACTTGGGATAAACTTTCTGACGCATTGAAAACCTGCTTATACCCACTAGGGTATGTACAATCTCTATGGATGAGATGGCATCAAATTAGACAACTTCCTTCACAAAGCATTCAAGGTTACATCGACTTCTTTTTCAAACTGTGCCTACAGCTCCACATTCCAGACTCGAAAGAGGTACTCATTCTTAAATTTATCACTGGTTTATTGAAGCAATTCCATAGAGAAGTAGAGCTGTTCAAAAATCCAACATTAGATAAAAAATTTTAGAGAGCATTGGCTATCAAAAGGAATATTGCTCCTAGAGGTGGTACTCGTCAATACCACCCCAACCCTCATGCCTCTCCCTCTCAAACAACCATCTCCAACTCTTCAGCTCATTTTCTACCTACTCGACCTCAAAATCCTATTAGCCATACAAATACAAGAACACCTTGGTGTTCATTCCATATGGCTACCTTACACAACTCCTCAGATTGTCGAATCCTACAAAATCTAAAGACCAACAAATCCTTACTCAGAGAGCTCATTAATACTCCACCAATGGAGGACACTAAAGACGTTGCTCTAGACAATCCGATCAAAGTGGATCCCTCTTTGATCCTAATGATCCAAGATGATTCAAACTCCTTAACCCAACCACTTTTCACTCATAATTTCCAAATAAAAAATTCTTTAGCCTTATTGATTATGGACAATGGCAGCGAGAAGAATTTGGTATCTCAAGCCCTAGTTAACCACCTTAACCTCGTTACTACTCCACACCCACACCCCTATCAGCTTAGATGGGTTCAGAAGGATGGTCCCCTTCTCTTAGTATTTGAGCGATGCCTTGTCACCTTTGCTATAGGCCAATTCAATGACACCGTTCTCTGTGATGTTTCCCCCTTGGATTGTTCAGATTTTCTATTAGGAATACCCTACCAATCACAAATAACTGTTCTCTATATATCCAAAGCTCGCAAATATAAGATTTCAAAAGATGGCCACACCTATATATTAACAACACCAACACCAAAAACCCATTGTACTACTGAGAAAACCCCACATGTCCAACTTAAGCAGTGTATATCTCTCTGTTTGGTGTGCCCTATACCACCAAACAATACCACTCATCCTATTCCTAAAGCCATGACTATCCTACTCAAAGAATTTGTTGATGTGTTTCAACCTCCTATGGGCCTCCCCCCCTCTAGGCACATAGACCATTCAATCCATCTCATCCCCATATCTGCCTTACCTAATTCCCCCACTTACCTGTTGGCCCCCCCAGAAATGGAGGAAATGGAAAAACAATTGACAAAACTCATTAACTCCGGTCATATCCAACCCTCTTCTTCTCCTTGTGCATCTCCCGCATTTTTTATTCCCATACAAGATACCCCAGACATGCGCCTTGTCACTGATTATTGAGCCCTCAATAAAGCTACTGTAAAAAACCATTACCCACTACCCCAAATTGAGGAGTTACTCAACACCCTCCAAGGAGAAAAATGGTTCACCAAACTAGATCTCACAGCTGGTTACCATCAGGTTTGAATGAACCTAGATGATGTATGGAAGACAACATTTAAGAAAAAAATTGGTCTATAGGAATGCAAAGTAATGCCCTTCGGCCTCATCAATGCTCCAACAACATTTATGAGGCTCATCAATGACATTTTTAGACCATATTTGAGCCGCATGGTGGTCATCTACTTAGATGGCATTCTCATCTTCAGCCATACATGGGATGCACACATGCAG
This sequence comes from Pseudotsuga menziesii, assembly GCA_001517045.1. Taxonomy (NCBI): domain Eukaryota; kingdom Viridiplantae; phylum Streptophyta; class Pinopsida; order Pinales; family Pinaceae; genus Pseudotsuga; species Pseudotsuga menziesii. The sequence goes on along the minus strand of LPNX011040684.1, from coordinate 221,328 downwards.
CATGTCTGACAAATTCTCCAAATCTTCTGAGCCAACAAGTTGTAGGTAAAAGAGAAGAAGTCATATTTTGTTCAAAATATAGTTTCATATCTAGGATTTGTGGTCAATACAGAAGGTATTCAACCGGATCCAACTCATATCAAAGCATTGAAGCAATGGCCACTCCCTTCTTCAGTGAGTGAGCGCAAAATATTTTTGCGTTGTATGAATTTCTATCATAAGTTCATTGTGCACTTTTCTCAGGTTGCTCATCCTTTACATCATCTTTCTAATATTTCTTCACAATTTAATTGGACTAATGAAGCCACTAGTCATTTTACTTCAAGGAAGCCCTATGCTCATCATCGATTTCACATCTGCTAAATCTCTCTAAACCTTTTGAGATTGAGTGTGATGCCTCACAATATGTGATTGGGGCTGTGCTTAAATAGGGAGGCCACCCCATTGCTTATCACTCTGAAACTCTTTCACAAGCCAAGATGAACTATAGAACCTATGACAAAGAGTTTTATATCTTAGTTCAAGCCCTCAAGCAATCGAGACATTATATTCTCGGTAAAGAAACCATCTTGCATATAGACCACCATCCTTTGATTTTCATCAATTCATAGTCAAATATTTAGGAACAAAGGTACCTTAAATGGGCCTCCTACATTCAATAGTTTCACTTGGTCATCTGATATAATAAAGGCACTTTGAATAAGATGGTTGATTTGTTCAGTCGACCACCTACTACAGTCCTCTCCATTCTATAGGTGTGTTGTACCAACTATGACACATGGAAGGACCAATATTCTACAGACTAGGACTTTCAAAATATTTGGATAGCCTTACGCAGACCCACTTCCTAGACTACACTATCTAGGTTGGATGGCTTTATAAATTCAATTTCCTATGTGTTCCACACTCATAGGAATGCCTCTTGCTCGTCAGGGAGGCACATGATTCAGCCTATGGTGGCCACTTTGGCATGACAAAGACCATCCAAAATCTACAATGCTGTTTCCATTGGCCTTCCATGGAGCCCAAAATTGAGAAATTTAGCTGAGCTTGTGCATTATGCTCCCAATCCAAGCCATCCAACTGGAAACATGGCTTATATTGGCCATTCTCTCTTCCTTTATGACCTTGGGAGTCAATCTCCATGGACTTTCTTAGTGGACTCGTAACCACCCAAAAGAAACATGATGCAATCTGGGTAGTGGTATGCCGCCTCATCAAAATGGCACTTTTTACTCCATGCACAAAAAATACAACAAAGACACAAACAACAGAGTTATACTTCCATCATGTTTGGCCACATTTTGGCCTACCAAGCACCATCATATCAGATAGACATTCTCGCTTCCTAAGCACATTTTGGAAGACAATCTGGGTGCTATTAGGTTGCAAACTCAAGTTTTCCACAACATTCCATCCTAAAAAAATGGCCAAACAAAAGTGGTGAATAGGGTCTTCGTTCATGCTCTCAAAACTCACTTTGGGTGCAACAAACATTGGGACAATTATTTGCACATCCTCCAGCATAGCTACAACAAGGCCACACATTCCTCTATTGGGTTTTCTCCTTTTGAATTCTGCTTGGGCTTCCAACCAGCATCTCTAGCAAAGCTCTCACTCACTTTAGCTCCTCAACGTACCGTGCACCAACAGAAGGAACAAATCTCAGCTCAACGATTTATACCACAAATTTTACAACACCACACTGTAGTCACAAAAACACTCAAAGCAGCTCAAGATCATGCCAAGCAATTCCATTACAAACAAAGGAATTTCTTGACCTTTCAACCTAGAGATAAAGTCTCCTTACACTTGGATAAAAAAATGCTTCAAAGGCTAGCATCACAAGCTCCTGCCAATAAGGTATCGCCCTTATAGTATCCTTGACAAAATTGGAGAAAATGCTTACAGGTTGGATCTTCCACCACAACTAGGAATCCATAATGTCATTATTGTCAATCATTTGAAGTTGTTTGAGCCCCCCCTACTGAGGAATCAGTCATCGTTACTCATCTAGTCAACAACATTCCAGACTTCCAACTCCCCTTGGCCAAAGACACTCTCCTAGACAGCCAAACCCATTCTATAAGGCACCGAGTATACACTTCTTATCTCAGGGCTCATTAAGGACAAACCCCACCTCAAGCAAAGTGGATCACAACTGAAGTCTTGCACAAAATGTTTCCTCACCTTCTCATGGAATCCAGGATGCTCCATATCTAAACAGGGAGGAATTGGGCAGCGTGGAGAAGATGGAAAAAGGTTAAATTAGGTTTATTAATTAATTATGTTTATTTATGCAAATAAGAAAGCTCCTCATTATATAAGAGGACACTCCCTAATAAAAAATATCTTCTTTGTTTTTTTGCTGAAACACGTATCTCTCTCTCTGTGTTTCCCTTTTGCTTATTTGTCTTGTTTTTAGGGTTTAGTGTGAAGCAGCCAGAGCACCTCATTCATGGAAGCCTCTGGTATTTCAATCCATCTGTGATCACCTCCCATACAGAGAGCTAGCCTTCCCCATAGGCTTTCGATCTCACTAGAGGTTTTCTTCATCTTGCCGAAATCTGCTGAGCAAGTAGGAGCATGATAGACTGATGCTACGCTCTTGCTGAAATATTCCAACTTCATGGGAAAATGAGCATAGATCCTCCTTCATCACGCTGATCTGTCAGCACCTCCTCACATGTAGGGAACACACAGCTACACCTCCTATGCATCTCTCAGAGATGAGCATTGTCTTCAGCTGGAACAGTGCCGGTTCAGCTTGTGCTTCATTGATCACACCCTAGAAAATATGTGTGTAGCAGATCAAAATATCTATTTCTTCTTCTAACTATTCATATCGTACATCAGCTGATTCCTTTTCTATAGGTTGCGATACCCATGCTCCTGCTAATACTCCTTTTTAATAGGATATTTAACCCCTTTAATTTAAAGCATACTATGAACATAACTAATTACATACCAAAGTTCACTAATGGAGACTACTTGTGGTCATCATAGTGACCTCCTAAATTATAGGGATTGGTCCCTAGGGAACCTAAACTCAAGCATGAAAGTGCAATACATTGTAGGTAGCTCCTAGGTGTGTCCCCCATAAACTAGTGAAGTGATGATGACCTCCTAAGATAGTAAAATAAACCAAATAGACTATGTGGGAAAAGGGAGCATTAATTAATCCTAACATATTTAATGTTTTTTTCCTACCTCTAGTTTGTGGGAAAAAATGAAAATTAAGTTGAATATTCACTCTCAGTTGCAGCTTGAAAATAGAGATAGTTGACATCTAGCAATGAAAAATATTCCCAAAATTCGGTTGCTTGGAGCCAAATATCTCATATTACAATTACAATTAAATTATGTTCTTTAAAAAATATATAGTTTAGCTTGTATGAATAAAGAGTAGTATTTGGTATATTTAGGCATATTAAGTTCTCTGAACTTCATATGAAAATAGATTTTTTATTTTTATTTTTAATAAAAATAGATCTTATTTATTTATTTATTTATTTGATATTATTAAGTTTTGTAAATTTTATTTTATCATTAATTTTGTTACAATTTACATAAATATACTATCCAAAATGTCCGGACTATTATCATGTATTTATATTGTTTTAAATTTATATTTGAAAAGTATTAACACATTTATCCCATAATCATCCATAAATGAACTTTTAAAGAAGTATAAATGACATGTATAAGAAATTTGTACTCATATTAATAGTAATTTTATAATATTTTAATGGTAAAATACTGAAATCTTTATAAACCTTTTGATTGTAAAATACTGAAATATTTATAAACCTTTAAACGATGTTAAAGACTAAAAAAACCAACAAATGATGCAATATATCCATCATAACAATGAAATATAGATATACAGGATAGTTATATTGCTCTTCATTGCCATATTTTACAGCAAACTTCACATTTTATAATAGTTAATCATCAATATGTTTGGTAATTACATATATTAAGGATCTCCACACATTATCAACTTCAAGTTTACTACATATTGATTCTATAAGAGTTAATTGAATCATGTATCACATGGTGCTACAAAAAGACACTTCTCATTGATCCTAAGGTATGTAGGAAACTCATAATCTCATTCGTACCACACTATTCTTGTTTATATCCTTTCAATAAAAGGGAATATAGTAAGCTTACTTGCTCATAGTAGTTTTGTAAGGTTCTGCACACAACATCTCCCTTTTTTCTATTGTGAGATGAATGTTTGATGATTCAAAGTGAAAAAATGTTTGATATTTTTAACATTTGATTCTCTTTTAATTCTTGGATATTTTCCATTGGCAAAATCCAAGAAATTAGGTCAACCCATGGAAATATGGTTATCGAGGCTATTATCCTAGGAAACTTTAATTTTTAAATGTTTTAGTGGACTTCAATATGTCTTATGTCCTAGATTGAGATATTGAAGTAATTCTAATATTTATGATTCCATACATATCACGTCATTTAAAAGAAGGTTTTGATTTGGTCCTGCATTGGCATGGATGAGATAGTACTATCAGTATAAACTAACCAGTTTTTTTTTGTAAAATTCAGTTCTATATTAGTTTCATATTAAGATTGTACAAAAATTTACATCCTTTCTATGCAACATTTTCTAAAAGGGAAAAGATGTTTGCAACATACCCATGCCTATGAATTTTATACTTTTAGATCAATTCAAGTCTTAAAATCTAACAACAATCATAATTTAGACTCGATGGTTCCCCACACATGTTTATGACCCAATTTTTGCAAATTGTTATAAAAAAAAACCATGATAGAAAGGGATTTTCCAAATACTAGAATAATAGTTAAATGTCGTGATGGGATGGGAATTAGGAGGAGTGGAACTTGATTGAAAATTTCTGAGTTTTTTTCTAGAAACATGAACAAAACCGGTTAGGAATCCAACTTAAGAAGGAAACATATCAGCACAATTTTAGAAGAGATAGACCAAATAGAGGCAAAGCATGATGCATTTAAAACTACAACCTTATTTTAGAAAATGAGGATAGCGAAGAAGAAAAGGAAGCTAGGAAATGACAAGAGTTGTATGTTTTTCAATAAGGAAAGTACATAAGAACGCGCTCTATTTTATTAATTTTATGCAAAATCTATCCATGGACACTCGTGGCCCAGGATCCATCTTAAGACCTGCTCTATTTTATTTTTTTTTTGCAAAATATACACTTAGTATTAGTTTCTTTGAATTATAGCTTAGTTAGTTTATTCATTGGTTCTCTTGTTCTATTAGACAAAGAAATAGTTGAGCATAAAATAATCATAACTTCTTATTAAACACAACTATTTATAAATTTTAAAATAATAATTACATTAAATTGAGCATAAAAGAAAAGACTCATGCTCATGCTCTTTTTTTAAGAGGAGATTTAACCGTTTTAATTTAAATAAGTTGCAGAATCATCGGTTTAGAATCGAAACATTATTCCAATCCTGTGTACATTTGTTTTAGGCTTTCAGTCTATATAATATATATAATGAACCCTTCCTCTTTGGTGTACAGATTGTGGATTTCTGATCCAACTTTTCCAGAAGTTGAACTTCCACAATTTCCCTCCCCCAATTGTTGATCCAAATTTTCGAAAAGTTTTAGAGTTGTCTAAATAAGCATATGTTTCGTTGAAGTTAGGAAAAACCACATTTTCACTTTCATTGGTGTCTATTCTTCACAATAGATTGTACATGATTCCAATCCAAACTCCTCTCATAACCACCATTTAACTTCTTACCATCTTGTGGGTATCATTCCTAAATACAGAATGCCTCCTGCATTCCCCATCTTACTTACTAAGATTATGTTTCAAGAAAAACCTGGAATATGAAAGACTTCTGGAAGTGTTCCTATTGTTATCTCTTTAGGCTTCAACCGAGCTTTGCCTCATTCGACTATATCCGTCGATTATTCATATCCCAATAAAGAATCATTGGAATCAATCTTCTCATACTCACAAAACCATTCTTTGTGAGGCGTCGTATGGTATGATGCGCTGTGGTCGATCAACCAAGAGTCTCGATATGACTCTAGCTATGTTCTTGTGGAGGAAAATTACACATAGTATTTATCCTCTTCAAAAGTATTTTCATTATCCAAGTGACCTTCCTGAGTCCATTTTTCCATCTCGACTTAATAGACTGGAATGTCGGCTTATGTTTTTCTGCATGTGAGAAAGCTCAAGTCATAGATAAATGATCCATGCACTACAACATAACAAGATAGCCACTTCCTAAAACATAAAAAATGTATGGAGAGATTAAGAGGAAAAATTCTGAGCATCGAAGAATCGAAGATGAACATAAAATTTAAAGATATTGGAGATGAGAATAAATACTTGAGGGATATAGTTTCACAAATTTATGCTTTGCAGAATGAGAACGATTGTTCTATTCAATACATGGACAAGGCATATCCATATCTCCAACAATCATGATATCAAAACATATATTGTATACTTTCTCTTTTCGCTTTCAAAATACTTTGAACTAAATTAAAATAATAGTTAAAAATTGTAAGATTCAGCTATGTAAATTTATCATATCATGAAAAGATATAGAATGAGAACTATGCACAACATACAATAATAAAGTATTAGTAAGTCCATTTAGCACCTAACTATTAGTAAGTGCATTTAGATTTTGACCAGTGGGCTTTCAACTTTTTACCTTTTTCATGATCAAATTTTAAATGTGAGTGTGACAAGGACCCTATACCACACAATATTTTTTTTGAAATTGGATTTGAGCATGATCACAACCAATTGCTATTGGAGTGTTCCAAGTCCAACCATTGATTTTATTTCTTCCTTTCTCTCTGCCTCAAAACTTGTACCTTTATCTTTATATTTATCTTTATCAGTCAATTTCAGCGAAAAACCCATATTAGTCTTAAGATTATATCATATGCAATCACTATTGGTTGTTCAAGAAGATCATGTACTTGGTAAAAAAATTAATTAATATTTTCACATCCACTAAATGGGATGGTGCAAGCTAATGTCGGTCTCTTCTTACACCTTAATGTCATAGAAAACTGAGCATCTGCCAACTTACATGAATTATTTGAGAAATATACACAACTAATCTTGATTTGAGTAAAAACAATGAAATGTAGGAAACTGAATCACTTTTCCAAATATATAAATTTTATCTATTGGGAAATTTACTCATAAATTTTCCTTCTACTAGAATTTGAGTTAATTGATTTAACACCTCACTGTTAGTAATTCAATTTATCTTTTGACTCATGGACTTTCAAATTTTCCTTATACAACTTGATTATCGAGTTTAAGAGTCAATGAACATTTAAAGAATATAACATTACCAACATTCTCCCACTTGTCTTCTTTTCATAAATAGGATATTTAAAATTTAGTTAATTCAAGTAGATATAACAAGGCCATGGTTGAGGGGGGGGAATAGGGTAAATTATAGAGATAAAGACGAAGGAGATGGGTGGGTAAGATGGCGATAAGTAGGAGGGATAGAGGTGAGTCATTATGAGGATGATTTTCTATACATTGTTAATGAAGGGATGAGATCTGCTTGGATCGTTCTCACATAAATGGTGAGCTACATCCATGATTGAAAGGTATAGAGAGAGGGATGAAGAAATGAAGAGTGCAGAGTGTGAGCATATGATGGATAAAAAATCAAAGAAGTGGGAATAAATGGAAGGGGACGAATCGAGAAAATCAACACTACTTTCACTTGTTTTGCCAACGAAACTATGTTTGAAAAATGTCCCATTCGTAATGATTCTTGTACCAAGTGGCATCCAATCTCTACGAGGTTCTTTCATTTGAACCATCTTGGAAATCATCCTAAAGCGTGTGAGAGGGTGTGACGTCATTTCTTTGTCTGAGATCGATGGTACTATGTCTTCCCACATAGCTAGGAGGATTGTGTCGTGGAGAGGTGATACTTTTTGTTTGATCAAAGGGACACAAAGGATGTTGGACATCCTCATTGGTGATGATATGGAAACTTCAGCTCTAAGGAGAGCATCTCAAACCCAAACCATTCACTTGTGTTTCACTCCTTTCCTTGTCAATGCCAATGTTATCCAATCTATCAGCGAGGTGATTGTCATTACATTTTGATGTGGAAGGGATGGAAGTGTTGAAGCGAGGGAGCAAGGGCACTAATTATTCCATCCCATAGGTAAGCCTCAAGCTTCTAGTTATTTTCTCAAATTTTTCTCCTTACTAAATCTTTCTAAGGGATGATATTAAAATTTGTGAATCTCCCTCTATGATGAGCTTGGTGAAACTATTCTCAAGGGCCATTCTGAGGCCTAACATGAGGCCTTGTAACTATGCAAAATTTTATCTTTTGACGCCAATGAATTTGTAACCATGACTCACCCATACCCTATCATCCCAAGGTTGCCTCAAGAGGCTCCATTGAAATTGAGCTTGCAAGATCCCGAAGGTGCTAGATACAAATGAAATTGGAGTGGAGGCAGATGTTGGTGGGAGCTTATGAACTTCTTTGGAAGTTGACAATTGGCTTTGAGTAGTCCCAAATTATTTGTTCATGAGGCACACATTTGATGTCATCCTTGCTCCAGGTGGTTTGATTGAGGGTTTCATTGATGTTGGATTTAAGGGAGCTCTATATATGATTAAACATTTGTATTCAAGAAGAATAAAATTGGAAATTTCCTGTACATAGAATTTTTCTTCTCTCTTCTCAACACTGACAAAATTTCAGAAAATTACAACAACACACATCTACCTAGAAAATCATTCCAATGAACAATAGTACCTATTGTACAACCTATCGACACTTGTTGTACCTGTTGTATGTCTTTCTCACTTATTTTCCTTGAAATTTGTGACATGCATGCCGGAATACATCCATTGTACTATATGGACAGTCTACAATAAATGCACTAGCAGTTGCGATGGGATTTGTTCCCACATCTGTTGTTTCATGGTACTATTAGAGTGTTGTACGATACTCTTCCTTGTTGTATTGAGAAATATGTTGTTGAATATTCTTTTGAAATGTGCCCAATATTTCGTTGGGAACCTCTCTTCTTCTTCACAGTCCTTTTTCTCTTCTTGGTGGTGGTACATTCTCCTTTGTCCATTTCCTTTATTTTATAACTTTAGTTTTTGTAACTAACTAAATAATGCTACTACAGTTAGCCAATAGGATTACAATTACAATTACTAATATCAAGTGACATTTTAGTTTGGATTGATAAAGAGTAATACTTAGTTTTTCTAATACTAGTATTTTGATGTATTCATTTTTTTTATCTATCATTAATTTTATTTATAAATAATTTTTTTTCTTTTTTATTTATGTTGTCATAAATTCAGATACCAAATGTTTTAATAGTAGACTTGGATGTATTTTATGTGTTGGATTGAGATACTTAACTTAGCGTAAGTTACATTACAGTAAATAAAAATTGAATAAAAAAATCAAACAAATATATTTGGAAAACATTAGATCAATAAGGAAAATAATTTTATTTCTAATCGAAATAAAAAGAGAAATCTCTTTCACATCATGGGAATTGTTGAGAAAAACTTCATTCATCACTATTGTATTGACAAGTAAAACACTTACTTCATGAATATTTTTGTAAGGAAATGGGATGGTGCAAGATAATGATGGTCTCTTCTTACACATTAGATGTAAAAGAAAATTGAGCATCAACCAACTTACATGGATTATTTGAGATACATACACAACTAATCTTGCTTTGCGTAAAAAAATATGAAATGTAGGAAATTGAATCTATTTTTTGGATATATAAACTTTATCTATGGAAATTTACTTGAAAATTTTCCTTTTAGTGGAATTTGAGTTAATCGATTTAGCACCTCGTTATTAGTAAGTCCATACTTTCAACCTTTTATGCTTCTCATGATCAAATTTTAAATGTGAGTGTGACAAGGGCTCTATACCACAATATGTTTTTTTCAAATTAGATGTGGGGATGATCAAAACCAATTGATATTGGAGTGTTCCAAGTTGAGCCATTGATTTTATATTTTCCTTTCAATATAGCTCAAACCTTGTATCTTTATCTTTATCGGCCAATTTCAACGAGAAACCCATATTATTCTAAAATTTTTATCACGTGCAATCACTATTGGTTGTTCAAAGTCGATCAAGTTATCAAAGAAGATTCTGTACTTCAGAAAAAATGAATTAAATTTTCACATCCACTAAAATAAATAATGAAAAGTAAACACGAAGTAAACAACTCTTACCTATGAACTGTATATATATTACAATTGGAATGTATAATGTGTAATGATTTCTAGTGTTTTGGGTTCTTAATATTGATTAAAATAGGTTTGCAAACATATTCATATAGTTAAACATATTAAACACAAATAGTGTCAAGCACAACACATCAAATATATTACACATAAATTCTCCTAGAAACACCTTTTGAGGAACAAAGTTCCTAAATAATCGAATAACAAAAACAAGTAACGTAGGAAATCCATAAATGGATAAGTAGAAAGTAAAAATATCCATTACGACATTTGATGAAATGAGGCGACACGAGTTATGAATTCCCCATAAGAATTGTCGCATCGTTTGTAATGTGGTCCATCCTAAATCTATTTTTATCGAATCTATTTGATCATTTTGTGAGATAGTTCTTCTTGTTTGTTGTTTTGTAATTTGGTGTTCTTGTCTGTGTGACATCATCTCTCCTTTAAGTGTGTTCATTTTGACACTATCATTGGTCAAATAACATTTGTAATTGGGGTGTCGATAAGGAGTTGTTGTTGTTTGTTGTTCTGTTGTTTTGGATTCTTTTTTATTTATGATGATTACTGAATCTATTTCCTCAACATGACATTGTTTTTCAGAGAGACTGCATGCTTCATTTTGGATTTGTGCTATTTGTTTCTCCAGTAGATTGTTCTTACTCTGATTCTTCTTGAACCTTTCATCTTGCGACTTTTTTTCCTCTTTTAACTTTTCGATCTGTTTCTCTAGTTCTTGATTAAGATTTTTTAGAAGTTGGATTTCTTATTGATTTTGTAGAACTCTTCCTTCGAGTTCTTCATTGGATTGTTCCTTCTTGCGACTACGGTTTCTGTTTTTTAATCTTTATAATTAATGTTTTGTTATGATTTCATAGTCAAAAAAGTTCTTCGGTATTATTTGATAACACCTTGTTGATTTTTGGAATTTCCAACTTATGTGTGTTCTTAATGTCATCATACTATTGCTAGAGTTTTTCCTTCTATTGTTGATGTTAACATAACTGAAATTCTTGATTTTATCTCTTTCTCTAGACGTTCTCGAAATCATTATCTTTGTCCATGATGAGTTTGTTTAAAAGATCTATTTCTTCTTCTAACTCTTCATATCATACATTGGCTGATTCTTTGTCTGTAGTTTGCCATACCCATGGCCATGCTAATACTCCTTTTAAATAGGATATTTAACCGCTTTAATTTAAAGCATACTATGAACATAACTAATTACATACCAAGGTTCACTAATGGAGATTACTGGTGGCAATAATAGTGACCTCCTAAATTATAGGGATTGGTCCCTAGGGCACCTAAACTCATGCATGAAAGTGAAATACATGGTAGGTAGCTCCTAGGTGCATCCCCCATAAACTAGTGAAGTGATCATGACCTCCTAATATAGTAAAATAAACCAAATAGACTATGTGGGAAAAGGGAGCATTAATTAATCCTAACATATTTAATGTTTTTTTCCTTCCTCTAGTTTGTGGGAAAAAATGAAAATTAAGTTGAATATTCACCCTTAGTTGTAGCTTGCAAATAGAGATAGTTGACATCTAACAATGAAAAATATTCCCAAAATTCGGTTGCTTGCAGCCAAATATCTCATATTACAATTACAATTAAATTATGTTCTTTAAAAAAAATATAGTTTAGCTTGTATGAAGAAAGAATAGTATCTAGTATATTTAGACATATTAAGTTTTGTGAACTTCATATAAAAACAAATTTATTTTTTTTCATAAAAATAGATCTCTTTTTATTAGCCCGTAGGGGTGTAGACTCACTCGAAAGTGTCATGTAAATGAAGAAATGTTGTAAAGGAGGTCTCAAGTTCAAATCTCACCTCGAATTATCCGTGCCCCATGCTTGTGGGCTGTGTTGATGCACCTGGGGTTATAGTGGCAGCCGATGGGAATGGACCCCGTGTCACGTGAGTACCAAAACTGTTCGGTTATCGATTCCACCGATACAAAAAAGAAAAAAAATAGATATTTTTATTTATTTATCTAATTGATACTATTAAGGCTTGTAAATTTTATTTTATCATTAATTTTGTTACAATTTACATAAATATACTATCCAAAATGTCCTAACTATTATCATGTAATGAACTTTTAAACAAGTATAAATGACATGTATAAGAAATTTGTACTCATATTAATAGTATGTTTATAATACTTTAATGGTAAAATACTGAAGTCTTGATCGTAAAATAATTAAATATTTATAAACCTTTAAACTATGTTAATGACTAAAAAAACCAACAAATGATGCAATATAACCATGATAACAATGAAATGTAGATATGTAGGATAGTTATATTGCTCCTGATAGCCATATTTTATAGCAAACTTCACATTTTACAATAGTTAATCACTAATATGTTTGGTAATTACATATACTAAGGATCTACACACATTATCAACTTCAAGATTACTACATATTGATTCTATAAGAGTTAATGGAATCATGTATCACATAATGGTACAAATAAACACTTCTCATTGCTCATTGATCCTAACGTATGTACGAAACTTATAATCTCATTCATACCACACTATTCTTGTTTCTATCCTTTCAATAAAAGGGAATCTAGTAAGCTTACTTACTCAAAGTCATTTTGTAAGGTTCTGCACACAACATCTCCCTTTTTTCTATTGTGAGATGAATGTTTGATGATTCGAGGTGAAAAAATGTTTGATATTTTTAACATTTTGTTATATTTTAATTCTTGGATATTTTCCATTGGGGAAATCCAATAAATTGGGTGAACCCATGGAAATATGGTTATCGAGGCTATTACCCTAGGCAACTCTAATTTTTAAATGTTTTAGTGGACTTCAATATGTTTTATGTCCTAGATTGAGATATTGAAGTAATTCTAATTTTTAATGATACCATAGATATCACCTCATTTCATTGAAGGTTTTGATTTGGTCCTCTATTGGCATGGATGAGATAGTGCTATGATTATGAACTAACCAATTTTTTTTTGTAAAATTCGGTTCTATATTAGTTTCATATTAAGATTGAACAAAAATTTACATCCTTTCTATGCAACATTTTCTAAAAGGTAAAAGATGTTTGCAACATACCCATGCCCATGAATTTTAGAGTTTTAGATCAATTCAAGTCTTAAAATCTAACAACAACCATAATTTAGACTCGATGGTCCCCCACATGTTAGGGTTTATGACCCACGTTTTGCAAATTGTTATAAAAAAAACCATGAGAGAAAGGGATTTTCCAAATACTAGAATAATAGTTAAATGTTGTGATGCGATGGGCATTAGGAGGAGTGGAAAGTGATTGAAAATTTCCAACTTTTTTACTAGAAACATGAACAAAACCAGTTAAGAATCCAACTTAAGAAGGAAACATATCAGCAGTATTTTAGAAGAGATAGACCAAATAGAGGCAAAGCATGATGCATTTAAAACTACAACCTTGTTTTAGAAAATGAGGATAGTGAAGAAGAAAATAAAGCTAGGAAATGGCAAGGGTTGTATGTTTTTCAACAAGGAAAGTACATAAGGACCTCATACAACCCAATTTCCATGGACAATGATGGCCCAGGATCGATCTTAAGACCTACTCTATTTTATTATTTTTATGCAAAATCTACACTTGGTATTGGTTTCTTTGAATTATAGTTTAGTTGGTTTATTCATTGGTTCTCTTGTTTTATTAGACATAGAAATAGTTGAGCATAAAAGAATCATAACTTATTATTAAACATAACTATTTATAAATTTTAGAATAATAATTACATTAAATTGAACATAAAAGAATAAAAGAATGCTCATTTTTTAAGAGGATAATTAACCCATTTAATATTCTACATCTATGCTACTTATTTTATTTTAAATTACAGAAAGCTTCGCTCCGATATTACCACATTGCTAGTTTCAGTTAGACTCATTTGTTTTTTTTGGATAATTTATTCTAATTATAATATAAATTGCTTTGTTTTGCTGCAGGCAGAGCTGAACGAAGTTTGTGAGAAGCTTAGGCCTCTAATTGCTAAAGAAAATGCGCTCAACTAATGGAACGAAGAAATAAGAAATAGGTTATTGGAATTAGGCTTCAATTTCAATAATGTGCGAGATCGACCAAATCCTGACCCGCGTTTTTCGTTTGAAGCCGATATTGATCTAGAGGTACAGCTTGTCATGCTTAATAATCTGAAGATTGATGCTATTTATAGAGCCCGACTCCCTTAATAAATGCTAATGTTAAATATAATTTTGGGTTATGTTTTTGTTCAGGTGAGAAGAATAGCGTTATAGAAAAGTGAAGATATACAGATACTTTCAACACAAGAACTTAACCACTTGCGGAGAGTGATAAGAGATCGGGAGGAATCTGTTGAAATATTGTAACTTCGAAGAATATTCTTTATGTATCTTTTGTGGTCCCCGATGGTCCAACCGAAAGAACCACTTGTATTACATTGTACCCCGCTTCTCCTAATTGGAAGAACTAATAAGAGTCATGAGGTAGTCCCCTCTAATTGTAAAGGTGGGTCATCAGCACCCCAGTGTGGTTACTTGAGCCTACATGTGTAACTTGAGCCTACATGAGTTAACTTAAGCCGACATGTTAATTGTGTAAACTTTAAGTAAACGGATGAATATAAATAGAGGTGTAGCGCTTCTCATTTGAGACACACACTCACTTGGAATAGCGCACTTGTGGAGGAGAGGAGTTGCTGAAGAAGGACGAGAATCAGGTTTTTGATCTCCTTGTTGGTTTTACCTTTTTCCCTTTTTGGGGCATCTATATTGAGGAAGATTTTACTGGGTTTTTCCCTTTCGGGTTTTCCCAAGATAAATCTGTGTTGTTCTTGTGATACTGTTTCTTTCAGTGATCCTGCTTTATATGCTTTTATTATGAAAAATGAAATGATATACTTATGTCTTAGTTAAGCATATGAAAATTTAACATGGTATCGGAGCTAACCTGAATAGGGCAGCTTTCACAAGTTACAGAATCTAGAGATTCATATTTTTTGGTTCTCTCTCCATAATCAATCAGCAAAAGAAGGCTAGCCTGACTCTCCTTTGAAGGGTGCATCGTTCTGTCGAAGCGGAATTTGATTCCGAGCATTTTCAATTTTCGATGTGGAAATTAGGGCTTTCTACATAAGAGGAATTTTTGAGTGAGACCAGCATAGGATTTTTATCCTCATCAAAACCGAATTTTAGAGACCTAGATCAATATTTTTGGTTGGGTGAATCTCTAGGAAAGTCAAACCCTAGTTTGACCCCGAGCTAGAAAAACCCTAAATACTAAAACTGCTACGTTTTGGCACATTCGCTATATTCTGATATTGGAGAAGTATCAGGAGCTGAAAATTTCAGGGGCCAAATATAAAATCCTATTGAACACTGTGTCCAAAATTCATCCTCAGATTCACTGTATTCCAGGAGATATGTTCTCTCCAATTTAGGGTTCCAGCCTCTTCCAGAATTCATCCCTAAATAGGACACCTGGGGAGAATTGCAATATCTTGGGCTACAGAGGTCCAAATGGAATTACTAAAGATGTTCCAAAAATGGCATGGAATTTTATTTTGGTGGTATAAATATTAGACTCAGAAGATGAACCAGTGACACGTGGAATTCCGTACAACTTCGCTGTTCTGAACAGTCCTGTAACAGGTCACCTTGGGAAAAGGATCATAAATCCAAAATGGTGAAACCAATTCTGATGAAATATGTGGTGGTGGATCAGGGACATGCGAGGTTACCTGAGTAAAAAATTTTAGACATATAGGATCATAAATTTAGGAGATATCACAGAAACAGTAACAGGAATTTCTGCAGAAGAAATTGGAAAATTAGGGCTTCCTGTTCCAGGAGCTTCCCTCCACTGTTTTCAGAAATGGAGTACATTGGAAAGCTCCATTTGAAGAGATATATATTTATATCCAATCATATCTAAAATATTCCAAGTTTTAAAATTAGGTTTTCTGTGACAAACCCTAGATCAGCCAGCTCCGGAACCAGGAAGGACACCTCAAATCGGTAAGATCTAATCCTTTGCTATGTTCATTTGAGGTTCTCTTTTCAAAGTGATCTATGACATCAGCTTGATGATAAGATTGGTGAGGTTGACAACTTCCAAGCCTAGAATTATATGATCTCTCTGAAGAAAATGGATTGGACACCTACATGAGCATAGAGGTTCCAATTTCAGAGGGAGATTAGGCTAGAAGCCTTTCTCAAGAAGAACTTGGTCAAATCCCAGAAGATCATTGATGATTCAGTTTCGAATCAACTTGTAATACAAGTGTCTTCCCTAAAGACATGGATGAGGTTTGATTCCTTGACCAAGCTATTTGAAGGGAAGAACATAGATCAGAATATGACCTTAAGAAACCAGCTGAAGAATGTGAAGATCCAGAATGCAGAGACCATGCAGTCATAAGGATCTCTCAAATCAAAGAACAACTTCAAGCGGGGAAAGAAGAAGTGAAGAATGCAGAAGTGGTGATGGCCACCTTGGATGGCCTCCTAGGATCATGAAATTCATTCATTTAAGAAATGTGTTCCAGAAGGAAGTGATTACTTTTAGCCGACTTTGGGAAGAAGAAGAAGCTCGTCTATGAAGATCAAGATCTCATCTTCCAAAGAAGATCCCTCAATCAATGAGAAATATGAAGATCTCAACTCTTGAAGAAATTCTTATCCACCTCAGCATTCGGATAAGAAACTATGCTATTATGAATGAAGAAGTCGATGAAGCTGAAGACTCAAGAAGGAGTATACCCATGAAACAAATAAAGATAAGTATTCAATTGTCATTTCATGATATTGTTTTGTTACACATTTGATTATATTCAGTTGATGTGTTATGCATGATAGATTGTTTGCATTAATGACTGTATACTACTAATATGCATGTGATGGGTAAGTAGCTCATGGTGCTATACAACTCTCCATTGCTACTTATCAAACCTCTTTGCTGACATATTGGATTAGTGCACAATCTCAATAATGTCATGGTAGAGATGGAAAGCATCTAGAAAGTCTATGTGAGATATGGTTGAATGTTGTATTGACTAAACAGTTGCATGATGCATAAGAATTTGTCGTTATGCATATGTTTTATGAAATAGTTCTAACCATGAAATTGGTGCATTTGAAATGCAGGAAAGGTCATGTATAGCCTCATTCAAGAAAATAAGGATTAGACTTGTTCCAAAAAACAAGTGATGACAATTCAAGATTCACTCCAATAAACATGAATCTGAAGCTCCCAGGATCAGAGACACCATGACGGAAGAAAGAGATTCAGAGAGCAGTAGATCCACCTCGAAGGATGAATACCACCATGGGTATGAAAGATAACTCAAGATGAAGAAAAGAATGCTATGGAAGAAGCTATGATCAAAGAATAATAGTTGATCATGGGGAATGATGTATATGATATGATGAAACAAATGTACAAAGAAAGGTTCGTAATTCTCCCTAGAAATAATAGAATATGACATGACATACTCTATTGACCAGTATATGTCAAGCATAGAACCACCTGTACAGAATGAAGAAGGAAGATGATACTCCACTTTAGGGGGAGTGACTACAGAAAATTATATCTGAGTTCGACATGGTATGACATGATGAATAGATTTGTGATGGATCGAGACTTTACCAAGAGTAAAGTAATTTCCAACCTTCAAGGTTGAATGAAAAAGACTAGGATATGTTGATGACCTGAGAAGACAAAATCATAGAAGATTTTGTGATACTAGAATGATGTATGGGATATAGTACTCAAACCAGAAAGCAAGAATGTGGTATCTTCCAAATGGATTTGCAAGATAAGATATGTTGCTGATAGAAGTAAGGTAAGAGTTGTGTCTAGAGGTCTCTATCAGAAAGAGGGAATTAATTCTGAAGAGACACTTACTTCTGGAAGCAAGGTACATTTCCTTCAAAACTATCATGGTAGTTTCTTCCATGATGAATTAAAGAAAAGCCTTCCTTAATGGTATGATTGAGGAATAGTTTTACATCGATTAGTCATGAGGATTTGAAGTTGAAGACAAAAGGAATCAAGTATGCAAGTTGAAGAAGGCCCTCTATGGCCTGAAGCAAGCTCCCAGAGCTTGGTATGGAAGAATAGATAGTTTCCTGATGAGCATGGGCTTTGCCATGAGTAAATTCGATCCTAACCTTTCCTACAAGGTTGTAGAAGGTGTACATGTCATTCTATTACTATATGTGGATGACTTATTCTTGACAGGAAATGAGAAACAGATCATGGAAAGTAGGAAGAAACTAGAAGGAGAATTTGAGATGAAAGACCTTGGGTTAATGCATTATTTCCTAGGTCTGGAAGTATGGAAAAGTTTAGAAGGAATCTTTCTCAACCAGGGAAAGTATGTGGTAGAGATATTGAAGAGACTCAATATGCTGAAATGTAAATTCATGGCCACACCCATGTACTCCAACCTGAAGCTGTTAGCTGATGACTCATTAGAGTTAGTGGAGGTGACTCACTACAGACAGATCATTGGGTCATTGATGTACCTAACAAATACCAGAATAGACATTTGTTTTGCTGTGAACACCTTAAGTCAATATCTTGTTCAACCAAGACGGGTTCACCTAGTAGCTGCAAAACATGTGATGAGATATCTGAAAGGGACTATAGACCTTGGTCTATACTATGATGGTAGCCATAAGTATAGATTGTATGGCTACACAGATGCAGATTGGGCTGGAAGTATCTCAGACAGGAAAAGCACATCAGGTATATGCTTTTGTTTGAGGTTTGCTATGAGTTCATGGTTTAGCAGGAAACAGTCCAGTGTTTCTCTTAGCACGGTTGAAGCAGAATACATAGTAGATTGCTCTACTAAGTTGTGAATCCATATGGCTTCAGAAGTTGATATCAGGTTTCTTTGACCTGAAGATGGACACAACAATGATTCTATGTGATAACCACAGTTGTGATGACAAAGAACCCTGTGTTCCATGTAACACATAGAAATCCGGTATTTATACATACAAGATAAGATGAAGATAATGATACTGCAAATGTAGATGATGGTGATTTAGTATTTCTATACTGAATATAGAGATGATGATGTTTCAGTATTCCCATATTGAAGATATAGATGATGATGATTTCATTATTCCCATACTGAGGATATAGATGATATTTCAGTATTCACATACTGTAGATATAGATGATGGTGATTCCATATTTCTATACTAAATATAGAGATGATGATGATTTCAGTATTTCTATACTGAAGATATAGATGATGATGCTTTTAGTATTCACATACTAGAGATACAGATGGTGATAGATTTGTATTCATATATTGAAGATGTAGATTATGATGGTTTGGATGATGATGTACTGACGAAGCCTCTACCTCGAGTAGAGTTTGAACACTTTCAAGACAAGCTTGGTGTTGTTCGAAAAGACCTTCCTCGAAAGGGGGAGTAGTGATGCTGCAGAGGGATTGTATCATCCCGGGACATCTGTCCATAATAGATCCGGTGACCTTGGTCATCGAGAACGTGATGGGATTGTATCATCCTTGGGCACCTTCCCTAAAGTTATTTGGAGACCTCAGTCTTCGAGAATGAAGAGGGATTGTATCATCCCGGGACATCCGTCCATAATAGATCCGGTGACCTTGGTCATCGAGAACATGATGGGATTGTATCATCCTTGGGCACCTTCCCTAAAGTGATCCGGAGACCTTGGTCTTTGAGAATGAAGAGGTATTGTATCATCCTGGGACATCTGTCCATAATAGATTCGGTGGCTTCAATCCTCGAGAATGTGGTAGGATTGCATCATCCTTGGACATAGTCCTAAAGTGATGGGGAGTGATTATCCCATAATTGTATCTGGTGACTTCGGTCATCGAGAATGTGGTAGGATTGCATCATCCTTGGACTCAAGTCCTAAAGTGATAGGGAGTGATTATCCCGTAATTGTGTCTGGTGACTTCAGTCGTTGAGAATGTTGTAGGATTGCATCATCCTTGGACTCAAGTCCTAAAGTGATAGGGAGTGATTATCTCGTAATTGTATCCGATGACTTCGGTCATCGAGAATGTGGTAGGATTGCATCGTCCTTGGACTTAGTCCTAAAGTGATAGGGACTGATTCTCCCTTAATCAATCCAGTAAATTCAGTTGTCAAGAATGTGGTGGGATTGTATCATCCATGGACTTTAAGTCCAAAAGTGATCCAAAGACTTTTTGTCTTTGAGTTGTGGATTGCAAGTTTTTGCTGATGATAATGATGACGTACTGATCGAAAGATCAGAGTATGATGATGATGACACACTGATCTAAAAGATCAGAGTATGATGATGATGACACACTGATCTAAAAGATCAGAGTATGATGATGATGCACTATGATTATGATGTTTCTGATCGAAAGATCAGAGTATGATGATGATGTTTCTGATCGAAAGATTAGAGTACGATGATGATGCTTCTGATTGAAAGATTAGAGTATGTTGATGATGTTTCTGATCGAAAGATCAGAGTATGATGATGATGTTTCTATGTTGATGATGTTTCTGATCGAAAGATCAGAGTATGATGATGATGTTTCTGATCGAAAGATCAGAGTATGATGATGATGTTTCTGATCAAAATATCAGAATGTTATGATGATTATGTTCGAGAGATCAGAATATGATGATGATGATGTTGCTGCTGACCGAAAGGTCAAGGTGCTGAAGATGTTGTTGTTGATCGAAAAGTCAAAATGATGAAGATGTTGCTGATAAAAAGGACAAGATACTGAAGATGTTGTTGCTGATCGAAAAATCGAAGTGTTGAAGATGTTGCTGATCGAAAGTTCAAAATGCTGAAGATGTCATTGCTAATCGAACAGTCAAAGTGCTGAAGATGTTGCTGATCGAAAGGTCCAAGTGCTGAAGATGTCACTGCTAATTGAAAGATCAAAATGCTGAAGATGTTGTTACTGATCGAACCAGTCAAAGTGCTGAAGATGTTGCTGATCGAAACGTCCAAGTGCTGAATATGTCACTGCAAATTGAAAGATCAAAATGCTGAAGATGTTGTTGATGATGAAGACTGAAGATTGAAGATGAAGACTACATGATGTTGAAAAGCTTCCAATGATTTATAGATTTGTTACCCTGCTAATGTTGATGATGTTCGCTATCTCTAGTCTTGTTGTTGTTGATGTAGAATACCCTTCTCGTTAAGGGGGAGTGTTGAAATATTGTAACTTCGAAGAATATTCTTTATGTATCTTTTGTGGTCCCCAATGGTCCAACCAGGAGAACCACTTGTATTACATTGTACCCCGATGCTCCTAATTGGAAGAACTAATAAGAGTCATGAGGTAGTCCCCTCTAATTGTAAAGGTGGGTCATCAGCACCCCAGTGTGGTTACTTGAGCCTACATGTGTAACTCGAGCCTACATGAGTTAACTTAAGCCGACATGTTAATTGAGTAAACTTTAAGTAAACGGATGAATATAAATATAGGTGTAGTGCTCCTCATTTGAGACACACACTCACTTGGAATAGCGCACTTGTGGAGGAGAGGAGTTGTTGAAGAAGGACGAGAATCAGGTTTTTGATCTACTTGTTGGTTTTACCTTTTTCCCTTTTTGGGGCATCTATATTGAGGAAGCTTTTGATGGGTTTTTCCTTTAGGGTTTTCCCAGGATAAATCTGTGTTGTTCTTGTGATACTATTTCTTTCAGTGATCCTGCTTTATATTCTTTTATTATGAAAAACGAAATGATATACTTATGTCTTAGTTAAGCATATGAAAATTTAATAGAATCAAGAGGAAAAGTTCTGAGCATGGAAGACGCAAAGCTAAATGGAAGATTGAAACATATTCGGGATGAAAAGAAGGAGTTGAAGGATATGGAATACCAAATTTCCAATTATGGGAAGTATTGTATTGACAAGGAAAACACTTACTTCATGAATACTTTTGTGAGGAAATGGGAGGGTGCAAGCTAATGTCAGTCTCTTCTTACACATTAAATGTGATGGAAAACTGAGCATCCACAAACTTACATGGATTATTTGAGATACATACACAACTAATATTTCTTTGAGTACATTACCAACATTCTCCCACTTGTCCTCTTTTCATAAATAGGATATTTCAAATTTAGTTAATTCAAGTAGTTATAACAAGTGCATGGTTGAGTGGGAGCAAAGGGTAAATCAAAGAGATAATGAGGAAGGATATGGGTGGGCAAGAAGGAGATAAGTTTGAAGTTCGTCTTTGATATTTCTCAGTACTTTATGACCTGATTTATCAGGGATGATGAGAAAAGTCTGCTACGATCAGACTTTTTGTATTTGTTTCTACTGTTATGTATTGTCACCTATACTCATATGTGATGGATCTGGATTGGCAGCTGTTATGTATTGTCACTTATATGTGATGGTCCTGGATTGGTAGACATGCTGATATGTAAAAGATGTCTTTTGATTCATATGAATAACAAAGGATGGTATTTTTTCCTCTGAAAAAGTAGGAGGGATAGACGTGAGTCATCATGAGGATGATCTTCTCTACATTGTGGATGAAGTGATGAGATCTCCTTGGATTGTGGTCACATAAATGGTGAGTTACATCCATGATTGGAAGGTACAAAGAGATGGATGAAAAAAAGAAAAGTGTGGAATGCTAGTGTATGGTGGATAAAAAAGAAAATCCCTAGGAATAAATGCAAGGTGACGACTTGAGAAAATGAACATTACTTTCACATGTTTGGAGCAATGGAAGGGGATGACTTGAAAAAATGAAAATTACTTTCACATGTTTGGAGCATGACACTACATTTGAGACATTTCCCATCCATAATGATTCTTGTACCAAGAGGCATCCAATCTCTATGAGGTCCTTCCATTTGAACCAAATTTGATGTCGTCGTGAAATAAGAGTGTGAGAGGGCCTCGCATCATATCTCTATTCGAGATCGATTGTACTATGATGTCCCACACAACTAGGAGGATTGTGACATGGAGAAGTAGTACTTTTTGTTTGGTCGAAGGGACACACAAGATGTTAGAAATCCTTGTTGATGATGATGTGGAAACTTTGGCTCCAAGGAGAGCATCTGAGACCCAAATCACTAGCTTTTGTTACACTGCTTTCATTGTCAATAAAAATGTTAGCCAGTTTATCCTCTATCTAATTGCCCTTAAGTTTTGATGTGGAAGGGATGATAGTGTTGAAGTGAGGGATTTGGGGAACTAATTATTCCAAGCCTCAAGTTGCTATTTATTTTCACAATTTTTTCTCCTTACTGAATCTTGCTACAGGATGATATTAAAATATGTGAATCTCCCTCTTGTTGAAATATTGCAACTTCGAAGAATATTCTATATGTATCTTTTGTGGTCCCTGATTGTCCTACCAGGAGAACCAATTGTATTATATTGTACCCCGATGCTTCTAATCGGAAGAACTAATAAGAGTCATGAGGTTATCCCCTCTAATTGTAAAGATGGGTCATTAGCACCCCAGTGTGGTTACTTGAGCCTACATGTGTAACTCGAGCCTATATGATTAACTCGAGCCTACATATCGGATGAGTTAATTGAAGTGAATGGATGAATATAAATAGAGGTGTAGCTCTCCTCATTTGTAACACACACTCTCACTTGTGTAGCGCATTAGTGGGGAAGAGAAGTAGCTGGAGAAGGAGGAGGATCAGGCTTTGATCTCCTTGCTAGTTTTATCTTTTATCTTTTTGGGACATCTATATTGAGGAATATTTTGCTAGGTTTTTCCCTTTAGGGTTTTCCCAGGATAAATCTTTGTGTTCCTTTTGTATGTTTGTGCTTGTCTATCTTTCAGTGATCCCGTTTATATGCTTTTGTTATGAAAATGAAATAAAATACTGATGTCTTAGTTAAGCATATGAAAATTTAACATGGTATCAGAGCCACCCTGAAAGAAGACATTGTTCAGCTATAGAAGCTAGGGATTCTTAATTTTTGGTTATCTCTCCACAATATATCAACAAAAGAAGGCTAGGCTAACTCTCCATTGAAGGGCACATCTTTCTGTCGAAGCGAAATTCGATTCCGAGCATTTTCACTTTTCGGTGCGGGTAATTAGGGCTTCTTGCAGAAGAGAAATTTTTGAGTGATCCCAGCATAGGATTTCTCTCCACATCAAAATCGAAGTTTAGAGACCTAGATCAATATTTTTGGTTGGGTGAAACTCCAGGAAAGTCAAACCCTAGTTTGACCCCGAGCTAGAAAAACCCCAAATACTAAAACTGGTAAGTTTTGGTACTTTCGCTATATTATGATATTGATAAAGGTTTAGGAGGTGAAAATTGCAGAGGTCGAAGAAAAAATACTTATGTGCATTGTGTCCAAAATTCAGCCTAATATTCGCTATATTCTTGGAGATATGATCCCTCCAAGTTAGGGTTCCATCCTCTTCCATAATTCATCCATAAACAGGACACCTGGGGAGAACTGCTATAGCTTGGGATATAGAGATCCAAATAGAATTCCTGAAGATGTTCTACAAAAATAACGGACTTTAATTTCTATGGTCTGAATTTTAGAACCATAAGATGAAACCGTGACACATGGTAGGCCATACAACTTCACTGTTCTGAACAGTCCTATAACAGGTAACCTTGGGAAAAGGATCATAAATACAAATTGGTGAAAGAAATTTTGATGAAACCTGTGGTTTTGGATCAGGGACATACGAGGTTACCTCATTTCAAAATTTCAGACATAGAGGGGTAGCAATTGCGGAGATATCACAGAGACAATGACAAGAATTTATGGATAAGAAATTGGAAAACTAGGGCTTCCTGTTCCAGGAGCTTCCCTCCACTATTTTCACAAAAGGAGTACATTGGACAGCTCCATTTGTAGAGATATATATTTCTATCTAGTCATATCTGAAAGATTCCAAGTTTTGAAAATTATGGTTTCTCTGACAAGCCGTAGATCATCCAGCTCTGGAAGCAGGACAGACACCTCAAATCGGTAAGATCTAATCTTTCACTATTTGCATTTGAGGTTCTCATTTCAAAGTAATCTATCACATCAGCTTGATAATAATCTTGGTGATGTTGAAAACTTCTAGGCATGGACAAATGAATTGGACACCTACATGAGTAGAGAGGTTCCAATTCTAGAGGGAGATGAGTCTTAAAGCCTTACACAAGAAGAACATGATCAAGGCCAAGAAGATCATTGTTGATTCAATCACGGATCAACTTGTACCATAAGTGTCTTCCATAAAGACATCGAAGATGTTTTATTACTTAATCAAGATATTTGAAGATAAGAACTTAAATCAAAAGATGGATTTGAGAAAACAGTTGAAGAATGTGAAGATCCAGAATGCAGAACAACTTGAAGCGGTAGAAGAAGAAGCGGACAATGCAAAAGTAATGATAGCCACCTTGAATGGCCTCCCAAGATCATGGGATTCATTCATGCAAAGAATGTATGCCAGAAGGAAGTAATTACTTCCAGCTCGACTCATAAGAAGAGAAGAAGAAGATGGGATCAATTGAAGATCAAGCTCTCACCATTCAAAGAAGATCCCTTAAGTGATGAGGAATATGAAGAACTCAATTCTTGAAGAACCTCTTATTCATCTTATCATTTGGATAAGAAATGATGATTTCATGAATGAAGAAGATAATGAAGCAGAATGATCAAGATGGAGTCTACCCACGAAACAAATAAAAGATAAGTATTTAATTGTCATTTAATGATATTGTTTTGTTATACATTTGATTATATTCAGTTGATGTGTTATGCACGATATATTGTTTGCATTAATGGATGTATACTACTAATATGCATGTGATGGGTAAGTAGCTCATGGTGCTATACAGCTCTCCATTGCTACTTATCTATAATGAAACCTCTTTGCTGACACATTGGATTAGTGCACAATCTCAATGATGTCATGGTAGAGATGGAATATGGATGAATGTTGTATTGGCTAAATAGTTGCATGATGCATAAGAATTTTTCATTATGCTATAGTTTTAACCATGCAATTGGTGCATTTGAATTGTAGGAATGGCCCTGTACAACCTCCTACAAGAAAATAAGGATGAGACTTGTTCCGAAGAACAAGTGATGACAATTCAATAAACATAAATAGGAAGCTCCCAGGGTCAGAGACACCATGATGAAAGAAAGAGCTTCAGAGAACAATAGATCCACCTCGAAGGATGAAGAACACCATGGGTATGAGAGATAACTCAAGATGAGGAAAAAAATGCTATGAAAGAAGCTATGACCAAAGAATAACAGTTGATCATGGGGAATGATGTATATGATATGATTTCGAGACATAAAGAGAAATACGTAGTATCTTCCATATGGATCTACAAGAACAAGTGTATAAATCAAGGTTCGTGATTTGCCTTAGAAAGAATAGACTATGACATGACATACTCTATTGACCAGTATATATCAAGCATAGAACCACCTGTACGAAATGAAGAGGGAAGATGATACTCCACTTCAGCAGGAGTGACTACAGAAGATTATATCTGAGTTCAACATGGTATGACATGATGGATAGCTTCGTGATGGATTGATACTTTACCAAGAGTAAAGTGGGTTCCAACCTTCAAGGTTGAATGCAGAAGAATAGGACATGTTGATGACCTGACAAGACGAACTCATGGAAGATGTTATGACGAAGGAATACTAGAATGATGTTTGGGATATAGTACTCAAACATAAAGCAAGAATGTGGTATCTTTCAAATGGATTTGCAAGATAAAATATGTTGCTGATAGAAGTAAGGTAAGACCTGTGGCTAGAGGTTTCTATCAGAAAGAGGGAATTAATTCTGAAGGGACACTTACTCTAGGAAGCAAGGTACATAAGACAAGTCTTCCTTAATGGTATGATTGAAAAATATTTTTACATTGAATAGTCATGAGGATTTGAAGTTGAAGACAAATGGACTCACATACACAAGTTGTAGAAGGCCCTCTATGGCCTGAAGCAAGCTCCTAGAGCTTGGTATGGAAGAATAGATAGTTTCCTGATGAGCATGGGCTTTGCAAAGAGTAAAAGCTGATCCTAACCTTACCTGTCATCTTGTTATTATATGTGGATGACTTATTCTTGACATAGAATGAGAAACAGATTGTGGAAAGTAAGAAAAAACTAGCAGAAGAATTTGAGATGAAAGACCTTGGGTTAATACATTATTTCTTAGGTCTGGAAGTATGGAAAAGTTTAGAAGGAATCTTTCTCAACCAGGGAAAGTATGCGGTATAGATTTTAAGAGATTCAATATGTTGGAATACAAAGCCATGGCCACACCCATGGACACCTAAAGCTGTTAGCTAATGACTCATTGGAGTTAGTGGATGTGACTCACTACCGACAGATCATTGGGTCATTGATGTACTTAATATATACCAGACCAGACGTTTCTTTTGCGATGAACATCGTAAGTCAATATCTTGTTCAACCAAGATGGGTTCAGCTAGTAGATGCAAAACATGTGATGAGATATCTGAAAGGGACTATAGAATTTGGTCTATACTATGATGGTAGCCATGAGTATATATTGTATGGCTACACAGATGCAGATTGAGCTGGAAGTATCTGAGACAGGAAAAGCACATCAGGTAGATGCTTTTGTTTGGGGTCTGCTATGATTTCATGGTTTAACAAGAAATAGTCCAGTGTTTCTCTTAGCTCAGCTGAAGTAGAATACATAGCAGATTGCTCTGCTAAGTTGTGAATCCATATGGATTTGGAAGATGATATCAGGTATCTTTGACCTGAAGATGGATACTACAATGATTCTATGAGTTGTGATGACAAAGAACCTTGTGTTCTATCGTAACACATAGAAATCCGGTATTTCTACATATGAGATAAGATGCAGATGATGATGTTTCAGTATTTACATACTGTAGATGTAGATGATGGTGATTCAGTACTTCTATACTGAATATAGAGATGATGATGTTTTAGTATTTCCATACTAAAGATATAGATGATGATAATTTCAGTATTCCCATACTGAAGATATAGATGATGTTTCAGTATTCACATACTATAGATGGAGATGATGGTGATTCCATATTTCTATACTGAATATAGAGATGATGATGCTTTCAATATTTCTATACTAAGGATATAGATGATGATGCTTCTAGTATTCACAATTGGGAGATACAGATGGTGATAGTTCAGTATTCACATACTAAAGATGTAGATGAAGGTGGTTTAGATGATGATGCTCTGACAAAGCCTCTGTCTCGGGTAAAGTTTGAACACTTTCGAGAGAAGCTTGGTGTGGTTCAAAAAGAACTTCCCGAAAGGGGGAGTAGTGATGTTGCAATGGGATTGTATCATCCCAGGGCACTTGTCCAAAAGTGACCCAGAGACCTCGGTCTTCGAGAATGAATAGGGATTGTATCATCCTGGGACATATGTCCAAAAGTGATCTGGTGACCTCGGTCCCCATGAATGTGGTGGGATTGCATCATCCTTGAACTTCGGTTCAAAATGTATCCGAAGGTATCGGCCCCCATGAATGTGGTAGGATTGCATCATTCCTGAACTTTGGTTCAAAATGTATCCAGAGGTCTCAGCCCCCATGAAAGTGGTAGGATTGCATCATCCTTGAACTTCGGTTCAAAATGTATCCAAAAGTCTCGGCCCCTGTGAAAGTGGTAGATTGTATCATCCCTGAACCTCGGTTCAAAATGTATCTGGAGGTCCCAACCCCCATGAAAGTGGTGGATTGCATCATCCTTGAACCTTGATTCAAAATGTATCCGGAGATCTCGGTCCCCATGAATGTGGTAGGATTGTATCATCCTTGAACTTCTGTTCAGAAAGAATCCGGTGACTTCGATACTTGAGAACATGTGTTGATCCCGTAATTCCTAGAGGAAGGATTGTCTAAGTTCCACATCTGTGTTGATCCCGTAATTCCAAAAGGAAGGATCGTTAGTAACTCCGTAAAGACCTAAATCCCGTAATTCCGAAAGGAAGGATCATTCAATTGATCCCATAATTCCAATAGGAAGAATTGTTTGGGTTCCATAGATGTGTTGATCTCGTAATTCCAATAGGAAGGATTGACTGAGTTCAACATCTGTGTTGATCCTGTAATTCCGAAAGGAAGGATCGTTAGTAACTCAATAAAGACCTAAATCACGTAATTTTGAAAGGAAGGATCATTGAATTGATCACGTAACTCCAATAAGAAGGATTGTCTGAGTTCCACAGATGTGTTGATCCCATAATTCCAATAGGAAGGATTGTTTGAGTTCCACAAATGTGTTGATACTGTAATTTCGAAAGGAATGATCATTCGTAACTCCGTAAATACCTAAATCCTGTAATTCCAAAAGGAAGGATCGTTAGTAACTTCGTAAAGACCTAAATCTTGTAATTTTGAATGGAAGGATCATTGGTAACTCCGTAAAGACCTAAATCCCATAATTTCGAAAGGAAGGATCATGTTGATGTTTTGATGATGTTGATATTTTTATGATGATGATGATGTTTCTGATTAAAAGACCAGATGTTGCTGATGATGATGATGTTCTTTTATCGAAAGATCAGAAGTTGCTGATGATGATGATGTTCTCTGATTGAAATATTAGAATATGATGATGATGCTGTTGCTGACGATGATGATGTTCTGTGATCGAAAGATCAGAATATGATGATGATGATGTTTCTCTGATCGAAAGATCAGAAGTTGCTGATGATGATGTTCTCTGATCAAAAGATCATAATATGATGATGATGATGTTTTCTGATCAGAAGATCAGAAGTTGCTTATGATTATGATGTTGTTGTTGATGATGATGTTTTCTGACCGAAAGATCAAAATGCGATGATGATGATCATGTTTCTGATCGAAAGATCAGAATGTGATGATGATGAGATCCTAATGATGATGATGCCGTATTATCAAAGTATGATGATGATGACGTACTGATCGAAAGATCAGAAAACGATGATGAGTTGATGTTAGAGTATGATGATGTTTGGTTGATGATGGTTCTGATCAAAATATCAAAGGCTGATGATGATGATGATGTACTGATCGAAAGATCAGAGTATGATGATGATGTTGTTGCTGATCAAAAGATCAAAGTATTGAAGATGTTGTTGAAGATGTTGCTGATCAAGAGGTCAAAGTATTGAAGATGTTGATGCTGATCCTCGAAGTGTTAATGATGATGTTGCTAATGTTGCTGATCATAAGATATGAATATGATGATGCTGTTCAAATAATAAAGAATTTTTTACTGATCAAAACAGTCAGAGTGTTCCCATTACTGAAGACTGAAGATTGAAGATGAATACTACATGATGTTGAAAAGCTTCCAATGATTTATAGATGTGTTACCCTAATGATGTTGATGATGTCATCTCCTACTATTGTTGTTGTTGATGTTGTTGTAGAATACCCTTCTCGTTAAGGGGGAGTGTTGAAATATTCTAACTTCGAAGAATATTCTATATGTATCTTTTGTGGTCCCCAATGGTCCTACTGGGAGAACCACTTGTATTATCTTGTACCCCGATGCTTCTAATCAGAAGAACTAATAAGAGTCATGAGGTTGTCCCCTCTAATTGTAAAGGTGGGTCATTAGCACCCGAGTGTGGTTACTTGAGCCTACATGTGTAACTCGAGCCTACATGATTAACTCAAGCCTACATATCAGATGCGTTAATTGAAGTGAACGGATGAATATAAATAGAGGTGTAGCTCTCCTCATTTGTAACACACACTCTCACTTGTGTAGCACATTAGTGGAGAAGAGAAGTAGCTGGAGAAGGAGGGGGATCAGGCTTTGATCTCCTTTCTAGTTTTATCTTTATCTTTTTTGGACATCTATATTGAGGAAGCTTTTGCTTGGTTTTTCCCTTTAGGGTTTTCCTAGGATAAATCTTTGTGTTCCTTTTGTATGGTTGTGCTTGTCTATCTTTCAGTGATCCTGTTTATATGCTTTTGTTATGAAAATGAAATAAAATAATTATGTCTTAGTTAAGCATATGAAAATTTAACACCT
Organism: Pseudotsuga menziesii; assembly: GCA_001517045.1. Taxonomy (NCBI): domain Eukaryota; kingdom Viridiplantae; phylum Streptophyta; class Pinopsida; order Pinales; family Pinaceae; genus Pseudotsuga; species Pseudotsuga menziesii. The sequence continues at coordinate 189,986 of LPNX011040684.1, read as the reverse complement.
CTATGATGAGCTTGGTGAACTTATTCTCAAGGGCCATTCAAAGGCCTGACAGGAGCCCTTGTAATTTTGTGAAATTGTTTGTTTTAGGGCCAATGAACCTGTAACAGTCCAAAGAATTTTCCCTTTGCGATCACACATCACTCCCCCCACACTCCCCCATACCAAACAAAATGAGAGTGGAGGTGGATGTTAGTGGGAGCTTATGATGTTCTTTGTAAGTTGACAATTCAATTTGAGTAGTCCCAAATTATTTGTTCATGAGCGAAACATTTGATGTCCTCCTTGCTCCAGGGAGTTTGATTGAGGGTTTCATTGATGTTCGATTGAAGGTAACTCCATATGTGATCAAACGTATCCACACATAATTTTTTTACAACCTATCCACACATGTTGTACCTGTTGTATGTCTTTGACACTTATCTACCTTGAAATTTGTGCCACACATGCCACAATAGCTCCAATGTACTGTATGGATAGTCTACAACAAATGCACTAGTGGTTTCCTTGGTATTTGTGCCCACATGTGTTGTTGCATGGTGCATTCTTTTTTGTGGGAGATTGCACAAAGATGGTTCCACTTTTTAGTCCCATTATAAAAATCCAAAACACAATTCCAACAACAAAATCCATAACACATATGCAATATGGATGGTTTGGTTCAGAAAAAACGTGCCTAAAACTGAAGCAAAAGCCGGTTACACTATATCGCAAGTGTGATATATCAATGCACTTTAATTTTTTTAGAGTTACAAATCGCAAGTGCGATATATAAAACAATAAAAACAATAGAGACATGTGGCTTCTATTTGCTTATTTTGCATTGCATGCTGCACAGAGCGGAATTAAGAAATAGCAGGATTCAGGAAGGTGATCTAGAGTGCATGCACTTTGGAGGGTGCATTTTGAGGGAGGAGATCAACAAGGCTGAATGCAATGGAAGGTAAGAATTGATTTGATATTTTGGTTTAGGATTAGGAAAGAATTCTTTTGATTTTTTTTTTGTTTTGGATTATGTAATAAAATTTTAATTAAAAAAAGAATAAAACATTAATTCATTTTAAAATTTGTTGTTTTTTCATAACATACAACACGAATCCTGAAGAAAATGCCCAAAACCAAACTACCAATAACCCAAACCCAAACCCAACTCCAAAAACCAGACACTGGGAGGAGGAACACGATAGGAATTCAAAAATTCTTACTCGTTTGGGTGCATTGAGGTGCCTTAGTTCACTTTTAGAGGGGGGGACCATGTAAGACAGTGACTGGTAGAGGCACTAGATAGCATTACGAATATATTTCCCAATTCCTAGGGATAATTGTACAACATTATATCCCACAGGGATTTTGAGAGGAAATACTATTCCATTGGGATGAGATACAAAGATGTAAAGAAATTAAAGATGACAAAATACCAACTTTTTTCACTATTTTGGGACCCTAGCACTGGATTGATTCCTCCCACTAGTTAACCACACATTTTTATAGACTGGTGCAAAGAACTGAATATTAAATACAATTGGATGGATCGTTGGTATATGTTCCTCGATGAAGACCCACATGGGCATAGAGACATCCCATTCTCTTTCCTCACAAAATTATATTTCAAATTTATATTGGGTAAACAGGTAAATTACTTCGATATTTTAGAGTTCCAAGTGGTAGTACATGCGATGACCCAAGATAAGAAACCAGTGAGGACTGATCCAAACCATATGCAATGACCTTTGTGCACACCAAACCCCCTCATTTGTATCCTCCTTCATGTCCCGTGATTGATGACACACATAGGCATTATTTGATTCGGAATATACATTTCTTTGACATGGGATTGCTGTCAAGGGAAATGTAGGCCAAGGGGTTGGCACATCTGGGGCTGGACCATCACACACAGAGGATCCTGTTAGGTCTCTTGACCGTACCAGATATAGAGAAAGCTTTGCTTCGATATTAGCACATTACAAAAAGTAACGCTACAATTTTATCCAATTACAGAAAGCTTCACTCTGATATTAGCACATTGGTTGATAGTTTCAGTAGAAACTGTAATATACCTTTTGTTTACCCTGACCTTTATGAATACATATTGTACTCATTTTTTGGTGAGGAGTTCAAGGCCAAGGCCCCACCAGTAAAACCCTGTAATAAATACAATCTAAGTTCCTAAGCTGCAGACTTAGGAGGACATCTTAATGACGGTCAACTAAACATGTGAAAGAAAAAGAGAATGGTTAGTAAACCTTAAATTCGATGTCACAGTCTTAGTATTGTCTTAAAAAGGCATCCTTTTGGGACTCCCATTTCCCATCGTATTTAACCCAATCAAATACCATAGTCAAGTCATTAAATTCTAATATAACTGAACCTTGATATAAGATGGTAACATCAAATTAACCTCGACAAAAAGGGCCAAGGAGTTATCTAGAAAGAAACCCAAAAAGATTGCTGTTGGGAATGCACATAATACTATTGGCTGGCTTTGAAGTATCCATCAGAATGAAAAATTGAATGTAAGCCATTACATGCCAAGGGCCAATCGTTCATTTGATCGATGTTCATATCTCATGGCTCTATAAAGTCATGCTTTTAGCCTTTAAGAATTATGGGCATATGAGTTTTGTGGACTCATAGAAGTTTAAGTATGTGGGCCAGCATACATCTTAGGCTAGGCTTAGAAGGAAAAACATAGGGACTTATACTCGACATACACAAGTTAATACAAGAAAGTATGACAATTTCCTTCGATGACCTTAGGTGTCATCGTAAGAGAAAATAAGTTGTGGAAAAGATGATTCCTCAGTTGAAAAGAAATGATATATTAAGTATTTATAAAATACATGGACTATTATTATAAGGAAAAAGAATGATAGAATCCAGTATTTATAAAAGACATGGATTATTATTAAAAGAAATGATATATTAAGTTTTTATAAAAAATACAGGGATTACGATATGAAGCCTATCATAAGAAAAGAAGATGTGCGAATAATTCTTAAGAAAAGGGGAAGCATGAATCATTTAACTAGTTTTAAGTTTTGGGCATGGATAAAAAGTGGGTTAGATTCCCTTTTCACATCTGTTCCTTGGATTTTGGCTTGAGAAAAGGAGAGGTTTCGACTTGAAAGAAGGAGAATGACTAACCAGTAAGATTCGACAGCCTTGACCCTTATTTAATGCTTAAACAATTCTCGAGAACAACGAAGGAATAGGGATTGATTAGCAGGAAAATATTCCCTAAATGGAAACAACAACACTATTTAGCAAACTCAACTGATATGGTAGGAAGAGGATGGTCCATTTATAATTAAGGATTATATTTATAGGGCTAGGTTGACTCAGGAGGGGGACTCCCTACCTACTTTGGGATTTGGTGCGGGGTTCCCTTTTGTGAGAGGTGAACTGAGGATGCTGCGAGGAGAGACTACCCAACCCCAAACTGCAAGGAGGAATTTAAACCAAAAGGAGGTTACAACATGTATATATATATATATATATATATGCAATGAAGGGGTGAACGAGTGGATGACGCACAGTGTGGCTGAGTTGATTCGGCTGCGAATCTAGGAGCCTTACGTTTTTGAGGTATGATCTCCTAGTATACTCAAATCATGATCTTTCTTTTGTGTATGTTGGAATGATAAATGGATCAGCACATCCATATTATATGACCTCTATTTTCCGGTGTTATAATTTTTAGACGAGTTCAAAGTAGAGATCACATTACCTGTCTATGCATGCGTTTTGTTTTTTGATGGTTGGATCGATGTATGCGATCAGTAAGTAAAAATATCAAAATGAGATCTCTTGATAAGTTAGTCCCCGCTAGCCATCATGAAAGAGTTGAAGTGTATGTTGACTAGTACCCTACGTGGATGTTTATCTTTTTATGGTTGCTTTGTCGATTTGTAAATCACTATGTAGAGGGCGATTACATATAGTGTGGTAGGAAATCTAATACTTTGCATAAGTATAAGATAAAGGTTCATGGTTAGATTTTATATCTAGATCTATTTACAAGCATAGATCATTCCCTTGTAGACTCGTCCTTCACCCACGATTCAGCCATGTTCATGGGCATCAGATTGGTGCATTGGCCATTGTATTGGGGGCATGCCTTGGGGATTGGGTCTTGGACCCTCTTTCTTTTGACTGTGCTATGCACCTCTTTGCACTAGATGGGTCTTGTCATTGGATGGCCATTGGTGTGAAGAATCTGATCTAGACCTTTGTTTTAAAGATTTGTTTTTTATTTTTATTTTCCATGGGTCTAAGCTTCTCAGTATCGGTCAGATTTCCCAGACTGCTTTTTTTGTGATGTCCCCTTTCTGAAAATCTGAAATCGCGTGGTTTGGGGTAAGTTGCAGTTCAATATTTACATTCCCTTATGATCCTTAACCCTAATCTAATTTGATGTACCTTTGGTCTGGGTAGCGTGTCAACCCTCGGGTGCCACCACGGGGAGTACTGGATCTGACTGTTGAATCTAATCGCTTGTTTTTTGTTGTTGTTCCCGGATCTGATTGTTTCCTTACTGTTTCGCTTGATATGAAGATTTTGGATATGAATTACTTGCATGATATGTTATATAGATAATGGAACTAGCATAAATATTTCAGGACGAGAACCTTAAGGGCCTAGATGGTCCGATCAGCTTTAAAATCGAGAGAAATTCCCTTTGGACTGTCAATGCTCACTGGTAGAGTTATATATTTTTTAAAGTTAATCCTTATCCTAGTATACGAAATATGCGAGGAGTTTTGTTTACATAATGAATTTCATTGTTTGTTCTTATAATTTATAAGTGTGTGTTGAATTGAGAAAGAAGGGCTGAGATACTTGAGGTACATTTAATGGTATAATTTGAATGTTAGCAATACAAATTGTTTATTATAAGAAAAAAATCATATAAATTGACCGATTGATATTGTATAGTCAAGGAAGCATTGTGCGTAGTTGGGTCTCATTGTTATTAGTTAAGTTTCTTCTAAATGAGTATTGCTTGATCTAAATAGATAAGTATTGAAACCAAAGGTTTCCTTTATGAGAGGGACCTTGTAGGAAAAGGAAAGTGAATCGTAACAATTATGTTGTGTAAATGTAAATATCTTGTAGATTTAAATGAATAAAATATAACAAAGCTTTGGTGGATGTAGCCCTTGGTTGGGGCGAGCTACGTATATTGGTGCCTCTTTCTTTCATTTGTTTTCAATGGAATGCTTATGCAGTGAACTCCAGATGACGGGTATGTTTGTATGAAAGTATAAGTAACCCATGGGGACTTCAATTAGTGAACATCTCACATAGCACGTGCGATCGTGGGATATTAAAGAATACCCTTAATTTCCAGAGATATTGACCCAAACTCTTTTTGTTGAAACCCCCTCCCAATACTTAAAACCTCCTCCCCACCCCTTTTTATACCTCAATCCTTATAAACCACCCTACCCACCCCCACCTTAATCCCCTCATCCCCCCCAATACCTGCAATATATTGGTTCAATTTTTAATAATTTTAAAACCTGCAATATGAACTAACATGATAGGATATTGGTCAACAAGTGAAGACCCCATGAATTAACCTTGTATTCTTATGGGCTCTTGATGTGTGTTATGTTATGTACACTTGTTCTTGTTATTATATGTTTTTATTCAGCTCATGATGAAGATGTAAATAATCTAATGGGGTCATATGAGTGTGCTAATTTCAAAAGAATCTTACTATCATGTTTATGACTGTAGCCACTCTACGTGGTGAAGATTTTTTATTTCGATAATTATAATATGTTAGACAACTTAATTCTGTGAAGAAAAGGCTAGATTTATTCAAAAGGGGCTTCCCTAACATGTTAAGAATTATAAATACTATTTTTAAGAAGGATTGCAATGAACATTTTTTATATTGTTGATTCATGATGCTTAGGTGATTGTTCTCCATTATGTTTAAACATGCATATTACCACTCACAAACTCAAGGATGGTTGTCCAAGGGCAGAAACAATAATCTTAGAGGAAAATTTTCTTTTGCTAAGATGGGACATGTTACATATGGTATCAAAGCTGGAGTGACAACTCTCAAGCATATTTTGGGCTCATCATGAAGTTGGAGAGCATGAACATGTTTAAGACTAAATAATAAAATGATTTTGTGGATGCATGGAAATGACGAACTAGGGAACTGAGCTATCCAAGTGAGCCTCAAGGATCGAAGGAGGTAAGTAAAGAGGATAAAAATGACTATCATGGAAAAGTATGTTATCACATTACCCATGAATTAAGGCGAGAAGTGGGTGAATAGTTCTTGCATGTTTACACCCAAATGGGAAGTTGGGCTATAGATTTTACTAACACATTAAGGAATAATTTTTCATCTTTGTTTGATTCTAGAGATGACTATACATGTATAGATGAAAGATGATAGACTCATATTAACGAAAGCCTTTGAAACAGACGGCACCAAACATAAGAGCAATGAACTATGGGCTCATTAGAAAAATATATATNGAATATATATATATATATATATATATATATATATATATATATATATAATTATTTGGAACCCACACAAAGAGGACTGATGTTGCAAAATGTTTACAAGAGTCCCAAACACTAAGTTCTCGGTACTATAAAAATCACCATTGCCTAAGAAAAATTGCAAACACGAACCATATGGAAAAGGTCGTAGGCATGAAGAGCTGAGGCTCATGTTAAAGATTTGATTAAAACTTGTTACTGAGTGTGCAATGTGATGTTAAGAACAATTATTACCCACAGAGGTAATTTAAAGAAGATTCTAAAAGTTAAACTTAAACGAAGCCTGATGCTAAATTATTATTGCAGAAGTGGAATGGAAAACCTAGCAAAACAATACCCCTTAGGGTATTGGTGTATTCCGTGTAATGTGTGATACCGCAAGTGTAATGTGTAATCTAACATTGAAATTAAAGTATTGGGAATATTAAGGAAAGCATCAATATGTACTCTTTCATGATTTTGTTCTTGTATTAAAAGGAGAGGTAGGTCAACACCTTACAAAAGTTATGTACTCATATGGAAGTAATGTGATCTAACAAGAATCATCCCATCATGTTAAAACATTATCGATTACTTGGAACTTGTTGGTTACAAGTATGTTATACCCACATTGAAAAAATTAATGGGAAATGGGTGGATTTAGAATAAATGTTAGAGGTGTAAAAGATACCAATAGTAACATTATGTAAAATAGGAAAACACCTCTTTACATCTAGAATTTCATGCAAAACCATAAACAAATGATTGCATTAAATCGTATGGATACATGTTAGTTGAACGGATACGATTGCATATAGATGTTGGTAATGAACAATTTGGTTGAGGTGCATGACTAAGAATATCCAAAACAAATTTATTGATTGAGAATTGAGATCAAAGGTAGGAGGAAGAGATGGTTCTCAAGATTTGGGTCCATTAGTTCTAAACAAAACCCTTTCACCTATATGTATGCACATAACTATCATACAACTTGGGTCCTAAATGCATATGTCATAAGGAAGAATTATGTTTTGTTATTTTAGCTGGCTATCGTGAGCTAATAAAACCTAGAAATGGGTAGTTGTTACACCTAATAAGTGAATGATGAGAGAAGTGATTAATGATAAATTATTAGAAAGTAAATGTTAACTTCTCTATCAGAAGCTGCTGATTAACTTGTGAATGTTGAATACCATTAGCATACTAAATGGATCTATGTTAAGGTAGGAAGAGAATTCAAGTTAGTTACAGAAATACCACTTTTATAATGTATCATTATTAGTGTGCAAGAAATTGGGTTATGCACATAAAGACTATTGAGCTATTTATACAAGAACAACAACGTTCCTTAGAGTATTTCTTCAAGAAAAGGGAAAAGGAAAACTAGAATGCTTATGAAATTGGACTACAATACAACTAAGGTAAATAGCATGATGTGTTGTGCCCATTGTTACTGGTTGTATAGAAAAAGTGCACCTATATAAAGGCTCTCATTTTGATGAAATAGAGAAATTGTAAGATATGACATAAATAGTTGAGATATGAAATTATGGTAAGCAATTTATTTGAATTAATGATGTTATTTGAATTTCCATGTCGCTAGCATTGCCACTCATGAATGTGGTATATCTCTTCATTAGTATTTATCCAAATATAGACGAGCAAGGTTGTCTAAAGATATTTTATGAAGTATTGTATAATGTTATATGCTAACATTGCAGGATATGCTAGGAACACTAGCAGTAGGAATTGACTGTTAGTGAAAATATTCGCTGCCTTAAATAATGAGGTAAGTATAGGTGATGTATTAATTATTATAAATTGTCGAGTGTCGAGGTTTTATAAACTAGGGATTAAACATGGATGATGTTGTTTATATACTGACATTGTAGGCTTCATTGAGATTATGACCATTGTTTCAATCGACGTGCACTACAGTATATAAATCCTCCTATGTATATAAGTTGCACTCAATTACTCATAAATGAGTAAGGAGTAATTTTCTAGATGATTTACAGGGTTATATAACTAATGAATGATGATTAAAATCATTGCAACTTATGAAATTCCTATAATTAATTAATGAAATTTTGGGTTATCGATAGATGCTTTGACTAACCGTGTAACCGATTCATAAATCAAAACAATGAATGTAAAGTCATGCTAAGCACCAAGGAGTGCGTGTTACAAGTAGTCAAGTTGAAATTTATACTAAATACAAACAAGGAAAAATTGAGTGCTGTAGGAGCACAATGGTATTATGAAAGTGATTTCCGCGTAAACACATTCGTGTTAGGAATATATGTTGTAGGAGCACAATGGCGTTAGGAAAGTGATTTTTGTGTGAGCACATTGGTGTTAGGCATATGGTGTGGCAAGAAAATTGATGATCTAACTCTACCTTTCTTTTCTGGACACCGGCAGGGTTGGGTGGAAAAAGAATTCCCAGACTCAAGCAAGGAGGCTTGGGGGGAATCATGAAGGAGTATGATATCAATGTTAAGACCTAGGAAAAACTAGACATCTGGAAGACAGGACGTTGTTTGATGTCACTGAGGAGAGAACTTTTAACAAGTGGTTAAAAGGGAGAGTAACCCCACAAATTTTTGTAAGTCCACACGAGAACTCAAGGGAGAGTTTGGAAAACATAACAAACGTAAAAACGTGTTAACGAACTTCCAAGTAAATAGATTGTTGCATGCTTAATGTATAATGTGAAGAAAGGATTTCCTCAGGTCGAGGACTACATAACTATCCAAAGGTTTCAGATAAAACCAACACCCAAAGGGTAGTAATTATTTGTTATTGGTGAATAAATTGCATTATGAAAATAATTGGGTATTATGATACCAATAAAAACTAGAAAGTGTCTCATAACTTGCAGATTGTTACAATACAAAATGGATCTATGACTTTTGTTTAAGTTGAATTATAATTTTGGACATGAATTACTAAATAAGAATTGGGCTAGACCCAAACCTTGTGCAAGGAACTGGATGTCTTAAATGATAGAAACTTGATAAGGAACATAAAAGATCGATAGAGATCAGAATGAAGTAGATGAAGCAAGGAAGATGACTCATGAGAAGCAACAAATTGGCTGGAAAATGGAACACCCATGACAGTGTTAATTACAAGGGAGGAAGGATCTAATATCCCCTTTGTATACCCTAACCTTTATTAATGCATATTGTACTTATTTTTTGGTGAGGATCTCAAGGGCAATGCCCCACTAGTAAAAGCTTGTAGTAAATACAATCTAAGTTCCTAAGCTGAAGACTTAGGAGGACATCTTAACGATGGTCAACTAAACACGTGAGGGAAAAAGAGAATGGTTAGTAAATCATAAATTCCATGCCATAGTCTTAGTATCGTCTTAAAAAGGAATCCTATTGGGACTCCCATTTCTCACCGTATTTAACCCAATTAAATACTGTATCCTAGTCATTAAATTCTAATATAATTGAGCCTCGGAATAAGAGGGTAACATGAAATTAACCACAACAAAAAGGGCCAAGGAGTTATCTAGAAAGAAACCCAAAAAGATTGTTGATGGGCATGCACATAATATTGTTGGCTAGCCTTGAAGTATCTGTCAGAATGAAAAATTAAATGCAAGCCATTACATGCCAACGGTCGATCGTTCATTTGGTCGACGTTCATATCTCATGGCTCTATAAAATCATGCTTTTAGCCTTTAAGAATTACAGGCATATGAGTTTTGTGGACTCATAGAACTTTAAGTATGTGGGCCAACATACATCTTAGGCCATGCTTAGAATGAAAAACGTAGAGACTTATACTCGACATACATAAGTTAATACAAGAAAGTATGACAATTTCCTTCGATGACCTTATGTGTCATCGTAAGAGAAAATAAGTTGTGGAAAATATGATTCCTTGATTGAAAAGAAATGATATATTAAGTATTTATAAAATACATGGACTATTATTATAAGGAAAAAGAATGATAGACTCCATGGATTATTATGAAAATAATTTATATATTAAGTCTTTATAAAAAATACAGGGATTATGATATGGAGCCTATCATAAGAAAAGAATATGTGGGAATAATTCTTAATAAAAGGGAAAGCATAAATCATTTACCTAGTTTTAAGTTTTGGGAATACATAAAAAGTGGCTTACATTCTGTTTTCCCATCCGTTCCTTGGATTTTTGGCTTGAGAAAAGGAGAGGGTTTGGCTTGAAAGAAGGAGAATGATTGACCACTAAGATTCGATAGCCTTGACCCTTATTTAACGCTTAAACGATTCTCGAGAACACCGAAGGAATAGGGATTGATTAGCAGGAAAATATTCCCTAAAAACAACAACGCTAATTTAGCAAACTTGACCGATATGGTAGGGAGAGGATGGTCCATTTAGAAGTAAGGATTATATTTTTAGGGCTAGGTTGACTCAGGAGGGGGAATCCTTGACTACTTTGGGATTTGCTGCGGGGTTACCTTTTAAGAGAGGCGAACTGAGGATGCTCCAAGGAGAGACTACCCAAACTGCAAGGAGGTATTTAAACCAAAAGGAGGTTGTAACATGTAATATATATATATATATATATATATATATGCAATGAAGGGGTGAATGAGTTGACTGCTCGCAATGTGGCTAAGTTGATTTGGCTGTGAATCTAGGAGCCTTAAGTTTTTGAGGTATGATTTCCCGGTATACTCAAATCATGATCTTCCTTCTGTGTATGTTGGAATGATAAATGGATCAGCACATCCATATTATATGACCTCTGTTTGACTGCGTTAAAATTTTTAGAAGATTTCAAAGTAGATATCACATTACCGGTCTACGCATGGGTTTGTTTCTTGATGGTTGGATCGACGTATACCATCGGTCAATAAAAATATCAGAACGATATCTCTTGATAAGTTAGCCCCTACTAGCCATCATGAAAGAGTCGAAGTGTATGTTGACTAATACCCTGCGTGGATGTTTATCTTTTTCTGCCTGCTTTTCTGATTTGTAAATCACTATGTAGAGGGCGATTACATATAGTGTGGTAGGACGTCCAATATTCTGCATAAGTATAAGATAAAGGCTCGTGCTTAGATTTTATATCCAGATCTATTTACAAGCATAGATCATTTCCTTGTAGACTCGTCCTTCACCGAGGACTCGACCATGCGCGTGGGCATCAGATTGGTGCATTGGTCATCGTATTGGGGGCGTGCCTTGGGGATTGGGTCTTGGACCCTCTTTCTTTTGACTATGCTATGCACCTCTTTGCACTGGATGGATCTCGGCGTTGGATGGCCCTCGGTGTGAAGAATCTGATCTAGAGCTTTGTTTTAAAGTTTTGTTTTTTATTTTTATTTTCCATGGGTCTGAGCTTCTCAGTATCAGTCGTGTTTCCAAGACTGTTTATTTGTGATGTGCCCTTTCCAAAAATCTCAAATCGCGTGGGTTGGGGTAAGTTATAGTTCAATCTTTACATTCACTTATGATCCTTAACCTTGATCTGATTTGATGTAAGTTGGGTCTCGGTAGCGTGTCAACCCTCGGGTGCAGCCGCCTGGAGTACTGGATCTGACTGTTGAATCCGATCACTTGTTTTTTTTGTTGTTCCCGGATCTGATTGTTGCCTTACTATTTCGCTTGATATGAAGATTTTGGATATGAATTACTCACATGATATATTATATAGATAATGGATCTAGCATAAATCTTTCGGGACAGGAACCTTAAGGGCCTTGATGGTCCGATCAGCTTTAAAATCTAGAGAAATTCCCTTTGGACTATCAGTGCTCATGATAGAGTTATATTTTTTTTAAAGTTAATCCTTATCCTAGTATACGAAATATGCAAGGAGTTTGGTTTACATAATGAAGTTCATTGTTTGTTCTTATAATTTATAAGTGTGTGTTGATTTGAGAAAGAAGGGCTCAGATACTTGAGGTACATTTAATGGTATAATATGAATGTTAGCAATACAAACTGTTTCTTATAAGACAAAAATCATATAAAGTGACCGACCGATATTGTATAGTCAAGGAAGCATCGTGGGTAGTTGGGTCTCCATGTTATTATTCAAGTTTCTTCTAAATGAGTATTGCTTGATCTGAATAGATAAGTATTGAAACCAAAGGTGTCTTTTATGAGAAGGAGCTTGTAGGAAAAGGAAAGTAAATCATAACAATTGTGTTGCATAAATGTAAATATCTTGTGGATTTAAATGAATAAAAGATAACAAAGCTTTGGTGAATGTAGCTCTTGGTTGGAGCGAACCACATATATTGGTGCCTCTTTTTTTCATTTATTTTTAATGGAATGCTTATGGAGTGGACTCCAGATGACTGGTATGTTTGTATGAAAGTATAAGTAACCTTGTATTTTTATGGGCTCTTGATGTGTGTTATGTTATGTCCACTTGTTCTTCTTATAATACGTTTTTATTCTCCTCATGATGAAGATGTAAATAATGGAATGGGGTCATATGAGTGTGCTAATTGCAAAAGAATCTTACTCTGATGTTTATGACTGTAGCCACTCTAAGTGGTGAAGATTGTTTATTTCGGTAATTATAATATGATAGAAAACTTATTTCTGTGAAGAAAATGGTAGATTTATTCAAAAGGGGCCTCCCTAACATGTTAAGAATTATAAATACTATTTTTGATTGCAATGAACGTTTTTTATATGGTTGATTCATGATTCTTAGGTGATTGTTTTACCTTATGTTTAAACATGCAATTACCACTCACAAACTCAAGATAGTTGTCCAAGGGCAGAAACAATAATCTTAAAGGAAAATTTTATTTTGCTAAGATGGGACACGTTACAGAAACTAGTTAGACTAATTTGTTTTTCTTGGACAATTTATTCTAATTATAATATAAACTACTTTGTTTTACTTTGCTACAGGAAAAGCTGAACGAAGTTTTTGAGAAGCTTGAAGAAAATGGGCTCACGCAACAACACTAAGAAATAAGAAATAGGTTATTGGAATTAGGATTCAATTTCGATAATGTGGGAGAGCTAGCAAATGCTAATCACCATTATTCGTCCGAATTTGAGATTGATCTAAAGGTACGTACTGCTTGTCATGGTTATTAATTTGAAGATTGATGCTATTTAAAAAATTTATAGTGCTTGACTCCCTTAATAAATGCTAATGCTAATTCTAATTTTGGGTTATGTTTTTGTGCAGGTGAGAAGAAAAGAATTACAGATAAGTGAAGAGAGAATTTTAATAGAAGAAAATAATAGAATTACAGATAATGGAAGCGAGAACTTCAAGACAAGAAGATAACCACTTCCTGAGACTGAGAAGAGATCTCGAGGAATCAAGAGGAACAGTTCTGACCGTGGAACCTGGAGAGAAGATTGAAAGATATTCAGAATGAAAAGAAAGAGTTGAGGGATATGGAATAACAAATTTCCTCTTTGTAGAATGAGCACTATTCTTATATCAATACATGGATGAGGCATATCCATATCTCCACCAACTACGATATCAAAACGTACATTACATTTCCTAATATATTTATTTTCTTTTCTCTTTCCAAATAATTATGAAATGCCAATTTATCATATCATATTTGATATTTGACATTTGCATGGCTTACTTCCTTCGTTCGGAATGAACTATGTTTGTAAATGAGGGCTGAAATAGAGCATTCAATATTTAACTATAGGGTTAACCCTAACCCTTCTGCTTTGGAGGACATATCAAAACTTCAGATATTATTTTGGTTTTATTTAGTGTGAAATATTGAGTTCAAGGATAATTATAAAGAGAGATAGTTGACAGCTTGTAATGCAAAATATACCTCAGTTTTTGCTGCTATAGTTATCTAAGGATTTGAGATTACAATTACAATTACTAATATCAAGTGACATTTTAGTTTGGATTAATAAAGATTAATACTTAGTTTGTCTAAGAGTAATATTTGGATATATTAAGGTTTTTTTTTATCTATGATTATTTTTATTTATAAATAATTATTTTTCTTTTTTATTTAGGTTGTGATAAATTCAGATACAAAATGTTTTAATAGTAGACTTGGATATATTTTATGTGTTGGATTGAGATACTTAACTTATCATAAGTTACATTGCAATAAATAAAAATTAAATAAAAAAATTAAACAAATATAAACAAATATTTTTGGACAATATTAGATCAATAGGGAAAGTCATTTTATTTCTAGTCTAAATAATAAGAGAAATCTGTTTGAGGTCATGGGAATTGTTGAAGAAAACTTCATTTGTTAGTGTTGTATTGACAAGGAAAACACTTACCTCATGAATAATTTTGTGAGGAAATGGGATGGTGCAATCTAATGATGGTCTCTTCTTACACATTAGATGTAATGGAAATGGATTATTTTAGATACATACACAACTAATCTTGCTTTGAGTAAAAAAATGAAATGTAGTATATTGAATTGCTTTGCTGGATATAATTTTTTTCTCTATTAATAATGATCACAACTATATTAATTTTAAATTTTTCCAACAACAACTTTGGTTTTGGATAAATGATGAGGTGTACTTTTTTGAGGGTAGAACCTATTTGTTTGTATTATTGAACATTGAATGGGCTAAGTGATAAATTTGTAGAATTTGGTTGGAAATTTTCCTTTTACTTGAATTTGAGTTAATCCATTTAGCACCTGACTATTATTAAGTCCATTGGCTTTTGACCCGCGGAATTTCAACTTTTCACCCTTCTAATGTGAGTTTGAGAAGACCCCTATACCAGAAAATGATATTTTCAAATAGGATGTGAGGATTATCACAACCAATTGATATGATTGTTCCACGTCCAACCATTTATTTTATATTTTCCTTCCTCTCTACCTCAAACCCTGTATCTTTATCTTTATCTGCCAATTTCAACGAACAACCCATATTTTTCTAAAAATTGTATCATGTCCAATCACATGATTCAATTCCAACTATTGATTTTATATTTTCCTTGCTCTCTACCTCAAACAATGTATCTTTATCTTTATAGGCGAATTTCAACGAAAACCCCATATTATTCTAAAAATTGTATCATGTGCAATCACTATTTGTTGTTTGGAGTAGATCAAGGTATCAAACAATATTCTCTACTTGAAAAAAAAATTAATTAAAATTCTCACATCCAAGAAAATAAAAATTGAAAAGTAAACATGAAGTAAACATCTCTAACCTATGAACTGTACATAGATTACAATTGGAATGTGTAATGTGTAATGTTGTCTAGTATGTTTG
The DNA here is from genome assembly GCA_001517045.1 of Pseudotsuga menziesii. NCBI lineage: Eukaryota > Viridiplantae > Streptophyta > Pinopsida > Pinales > Pinaceae > Pseudotsuga > Pseudotsuga menziesii. Next base: position 174,243 of record LPNX011040684.1, on the reverse strand, counting down.
GTTCTTAATACTGATTAAAATAGGATTGCAAATAGATTCATATAGTTAAACATATTAAACATAAATAGTGGCATACACAACACATCATATATATTACGCATGTATTCTCCTAGAAACACCACACTTTTTAAAACCAATAGACTAGTGAGTGTACAACTGATATATTAATCAAACACTCAAAACAATTGTTTTTTTGTTGTAATTTTCTAGACCACAAATCACACTTGATCTTGTTTCATAGCAATTGCATCTTATGTATAGATGTAATACAACCAACTACTTGTTAATGAAAACCCATAACTTCTTTACCAAACATCATTATTTTATTACAACTACATTGACTATGTCAACTATACTCAACCATCTATTGAGCTTCCAATTGTTTGATGAGATTCCTATCGAACAAGTCATTTTCCTTTGACCAAACAACTTATCCTGTTCAATCGATCAACCATAATTCCACGTATGTCACCTCCAACTCGATTCAAATTACACCACTTGATGATTGACTTTGTGAGTCAATGCATATCTAAATAATATAACATTCCCAACATTCTCCCACTTGTTCTCTATTCATAAATAGGATATTTGAAATTTATTTAATTTGAATAGGTATAACAAGCCCATATTTTTCGAGCACCAAGAAAAAAAAATTCTCTAACCAATTTTTCCAATAACTCTACAACTTTCTTCACTGTGTTTACCCTTTCTAGTAGCACCTTCTTGTTCTCCACCATCTCTCTTAGAATTTTATTGAACATCAATGTGTTTCTTCTTTGAATTGTGTGTCAAACTCTTTGCGAGGAATATTGCACTATAAATCATAATCCAAACTAGAAATATGTTGTCTAATCCCAACATCCAAACACAATCTCTTCAACTATGCATATTATTTGTAAGCAATGGAGTAGCTACCATGTATTCAATCTCACTACTCAACAATGAAATTACGAGATTCCTTCTACTCATCCGACTGACAGCTCGATCAAATTTTTTTGAACAAACACGTGCTAGCCAATAATCTATAGTCAATTTCTCCATCCTAGTTGAAATAAAAAAAATATTTACAATTATTTCCTTGTTATATTCAATCTCTCCACCATAATAGATTGCAAAATTAATCATGCCACATAGATACCTCCATATACCTACCCAATTGATGTAGACGGGAACCCCATACAACCATTATGCCATTAGCTTTCCCCAGGATTGTGCTTTCTCTACATTTATCAAACTCTAAATTTTGATCCTTGTCAAAATATTTCTTCTCCCGCAAATCTATTCAGCAGCTCTGCTTCTATCAGTTCAATTCCACAAGACAGGTTTCCGCAAGCTTTATTTTCCACATTTTTCTTTCTGCAAGACAATTCCTTTCGACAGCCTCAATCTGTCTCTGCACCTTCAACATTTCTGGAATATCCTTTCCGCGACTCCATTTCCACATTTGCGGTTTGCGGATTGCAGAAACCCTGAATTCCAAATTTGGATTTCGTAATTATGCAGCTGCAACACTACTTTTCACAATTAGATTGCAGATTGCAGATTGCTGATCCAGCTTTTCCAGAAGTTGAACTTCCACAATTTCCCTCCTGCAATTGCTAATCCAAGTTTTCGACAAGTTTTCGAGTTGTCTAGGAAAGCATATGTTTCAGTTGAAGTTAGGAAAAACCACATTTTCACTTTCGTTGGTGTCTATTCTTCACAATAGTTTGTATAAGATCCCAATCCAAACTCCTCTCATAACCACCATTTATCTTCTTACCATCTTGTAGGTATCATTCCCAAATACAAAATGGACTCATGCATTCCCCATCTTACTTACTAAGATCACGTTTCAAGAAAAACTTGGAATATGAAAGACTCGTAGAAGTGTTCCTATTGGTTTGTCTTTCGGATTGAACCAAACTTTCCCTCATTCGACTATCTCCGTTGATTTCTCTGTCTTTCAGCTTGAACCGAACTTTGCCTCATTCGACTATCTCCGTTGATTATTCATATCCCAATAGAGAATCATTGGAATCAATCATTAGAGGAAATTTCAACTCAAAATGGGCCTTTTAACTTTTATTCAAATTCCATGTCATCATGTGTTAGCCAATGAAATTGCTTTAAATTTGAAATACTGTATAGGTCTTAAACACTTTTTTAATATAAATTTGGGGATAGGTATCATAAAAAAAACTACTTTTTTTGTTTGTATTTTTGACATATTGCCCCGTGTTTTTACTCAAATTTCGATCAGGAGAGCTCGTTGGATGCGGAATTAAATTCCGCATCCAACGAGTACCCACTCGGCATACTTTTGACGGACCCCGCTACCCCAAAAACAAGAAATACCTGAAAAAAATGAAATGATGACATGTGAGAAAACTCGAGTCATAAATAAAGGATCCACACACTACAACAAAAGAAGATAACCACTTCCTAAAACATATAAAATATATGGAGAGATTAAGAGGAGAAATTTTGAGCATGGAAGAATCGAACATGAACATAAAATTTACAGATATTGGATATGAAAATAAATACTTGAGGGATATAGATTCCAAAACTTATGCTTTGCAGAATGAGAACGATTGTTATATTCAATGCATGGAAAAGTCATATCCATATCTCCAACAGTCATGATATCAAAACATATATAGCATACTTTATGTTTTCTCTTTCAAAATATTTTGAACTAAATTAAAATAATAGTTAAAAATTGTAAGATTCAGCTATGTCAATTTATCATATCATACCATACATTATATATTTTATGAATTATAATTTTCATCGCTTAATTCCTTTGTTTCAAATGAACTTTGTTTGAAAATGTGTGTTGAAAGGGATGTTGCAACATTTAATTACAGGGATAACCGTAACGCTTCCACTCTAGAAGACATATAAAAATTGGAGGTATTATTCTGTTTTTATTTAATTCTTTTTCCTACTTTTAGTTTGTGGGAATGAAAATAGGGACTTAAGAGATGATAGAGTCTGTAGGAAAAGGAATGAGGAAACAACTTAAAATTTTTGTATGTGAAAGAGACTATTTGTTTAAAGAGTGTCGTTGAAGAGATTTAGAATAGATATAGAATGAGGACTATGCACAACAGACAATAAGAAAGTATGTTGGATGTCAAATACCTAACAATGAGGGTTCTTGAAAAGATATAGAATGAGAACTACGCATAACATACAATAAGAAAGTATTAGTAGGTCCATTTAGCACCTGACTATTAGTAAGTCCATTTAGATTTTGACCAGTGGGCTTTCAACTTTTTACCCTTCTCATGATCAAATTTTAGATGTGAGTGTGACAAAGACCCTATACCACACAATATTTTTTTCAAATTGGATTTGAGGATGATCACAACCAATTGCTATTGGAGTGTTCCAACTGCACCAATTGATTTATATCTTCCTTTCTCTCCACCTCAAACCCTATACCTTTATCTTTATCTTTATCTTTATCGGTCAATTTCACCGAACAACCCATATTAGTCTTAAAATTATATCATGTGGATTCACTATTGGTTGTTCAAGAAAATCGTGTACTTGGTAAAAAAATTAATTAATATTTTCACATCGACTAAATGGGATGGTGCAAGCTAGAGACAGTCTCTTCTTACAAATTAGATGTCATAGAAAACTGATCATCCGCCAACTTACATGAATTATTTGAGATATATACACAATGAATCTTTCTTTGAGTAAAAAAAATGAAATGTAGAAAACTGAATCACTTTTCAAAATATATAAATTTTATCTATTGGGAAATTTAGTCATAAATTTTCCTTTTACTGGAATTTGAGTTTATTCATTTAGCACCTTAGTGTTAGTAATTCCATTTATCTTTTGACTCGTGGACTTTCAAATTTTCCTTATAAGACTTGATTATCGAGTTTAAGAGTCAATGAATATTTAAAGAATATAACAATACCAACATTCTCCCACTTGTCTTCTTTTCATAAATAGGATATTTAAAATTTAGTTAATTCAAGTACGTAGGAGGGATAGAGGTGAGTCACTATGAGGATGATCTTCTATACATTGTGAATGAAAGGATGAGATCTGCTTGGATCATGCTCACATAAATGGCGAGTTTCATCCATGATTGGAAGGTATAGAGAGAGGGAGGAAGAAATGAAGAGTGAGGAGTGTGAGCGTATGATGGATAAAAAATCAAATAAGTGGGAATAAATGGAAGGGGACGAATCGAGAAAATCAACACTACTTTCATGTGTTTTGACAAGGAAACTACATTTCAAAAGTGTCTCATTCATAACGATTCTTGTACCAAGTGGCATCCAATCTATATGGGGTTCTTTCATTTGAACCATCTTGGACGTCATCCTAAAGCAAGTGAGAGGGTCTGACATCAATTCTTTTTCCGAGATTGATGGTACTATGTCTTCCCACACAGCTAGTAGGATTGTCTCATGGAGAGGCGATACTTTTTTTTTGATCGAAGGGACACAAAGGATGTTGGACATCCTTGTTGGTGATGATGTGGAAAATTTGGCTCCAAGGAGAGCATCTCAAACCCATACCATTCAATTTTGTTTCACTCATTTCATTGTCAATGCCAATGTTAGCCAGTCTATGAGCGAGGTGATTGTCATTTAGTTTTGATGTGGAAGGAATGGAAGTGTTGAAGCAAGGGAGCAGGGGTACTATTTATTCCATTTCATAGGTAAGCCTCAAGATTAGAGATATTTTCTCAAATTTTTCTCCTTACTAAATTTTTCTAAGGGATGATATTAAAATTTGTGAATCTCCCTCTATGATGAGCTTGGTGAAATTATTCTCAAGTGCCATTCTGAGGCCTGACATGAGGCCTTGTAATTATGTAAAATTTTATGTTTTGAGGCCAACGAATTTGTAACCGTACAAATAATTTTCCTTTTGTTATCACACATGACTCCCCCAAACCCTTTTTTCCCAAGGTTTCCTCAAGAGGCTCCATCGAAATTGAGCTTGCAAGATCCCGAAGGTGGTGGATACTAAACAAAATCGGAGTGTAGGTGGATGTTGGTGGGAGCTTATGAACTTGTTTGGAAGTTGACAATTGCCTTTGATTAGTCCCAAATTATTTGTTCACGAGGCACACATTTGATGTCCTTCTTGCACTAGGTGGTTTGATTGAGGGTTTCATTGATGTTGGATTTAAAGGAGCTCTATATATGATTAAAAATTTGTATTCAAGAAGAATAAAATTGGAAATTTCCTTTACATAGAAATTTTCTTCTCTTTCCTCAACACTGACAAAATTTCAGAAAATTATACCAATAAACATCTACCTAGAAAATCATGCCAATGAACAATAGTACCTATTGTACATCCTATCCACATGTGTTGTACCTATTGTATGTCTTTCTCACTTATCTTCCTTGAAATTCGTGACATCCATGTCAGAATACATCCATTGTACTATATGGACAGTCTGTAATAAATGAACTAGCAGTTGGCTTGGGATTTGTTCCCACATCTGTTGTTGCATGGTACTATTAGAGTGTTGTACGATACTCTTTCTGGTAGTATTGAGAAATATGTTGTTGAATCTTCTTTTTAAATGTGCCCAATATTTCCTTAGGAACCTTTCTTCTTCCTCACACTCATTTTTCTCTTCTTGGTAGTGGTACATTCTCCTTTGTCCATTTCCTTTATTTTATAACTTTAGTTTTTGTAACTAACTAAATAATGCTACTACAGTTGGCTAAGAGGATTACAATTACAATTACTAATATCAAGTGACTTTTTAGTTTGGATTGATAAGGAGTAATACTTAGTTTGTCTAATATTAATATTTGGATATATGAATTTTTTTTATCTATCATAAATTTTATTTATAAATAATTATTTTTCTTTTTTATTTACGTTGTCATAAGTTCAGATACAAAATGTTTTCATAGTAGAGTTGGATGTATTTTATGTGTTGGATTGAGATACTTAACTTCACGTAAGTTACATTACAATAAATAGAAATTGAATAAAAAAATCAAACAAATATATTTGGAAAACATTAGATCAATAAGGAAAAGAATTTTATTTCTAATCTAAATAAAAAGAGAAATCTCTTTCAAATCATGGGAATTGTTGAAGAAAACTTCATTTCTTAGTGTTGTATTGACAAGGAAAACACTTACTTCATGAATATTTTTGTAAGGAAATGGGATGGTGCAAGCTAATGATGGTCTCTTCTTACACATTAGATGTAATAGAAAACTTAGCATTAACCAACTTATATGGATGATTTGAGATACATACACAACTAATATTGCTTTGCATAAAAAAAGATGAAATGTAGGAAATTGAATCACTTTTTCGGATATATAAATTTTATCTATGGGAAATTTACTCAAAAAATTTCCTTCTAGTGGAATTTGAGTTTGTGATATCCCTCTTGTGTACCATAAATATTTTCTAAATTATGATTGAACATTGTATTCGTGTTCTGGTGAGGAGCTCAAGGTCAAGGCCCCACGAGTAAGCCCTTGCAATTGATACTATCTAATGTTCCTTAGGAGACTTAAGAGTGGGACACAACTCAATGACAGGAAATTGAACCCACGACGGAAAAGAAAAGAGAATGGTTTAGAGCCTTAATTTCGATAATCTAGCTTTAGTATCATCTTAACTATGGGATCCTACAGGGATTCCTGTGTTTCCATAATTAGCCCAATTAAAGCAAGATAGCCAGCTATTTAAAATCAAATGTAATTAAGACATGATCTAAGAGATTTCAATGATAATAACCTTGACAAAAGGGTGAAGGAGTTATCTAAAAAGTAAAAGAAACCAAAGAGAAAACCAACCTAAAGAAAATCATTAAGGGACTATATGTTATAGTCAACTTAAAGAATGAAAACAAAATAAAAAAAAGAAGGAGATGTCACCATGTACATATCCATATATCTCGATTTAATATTGCTGACATATAATATACCTTGACTATTATATGGAACTATTCATATAAATATATATTTATCTATATATTAAAAGGGTTATAGTGAGGTTCCTTCATGGTAGGAATAGTATATATTCTATTATATTGAAGCGCACTCCCTTAACAGGGGTGTTAGAAAAATCATAAGCTAAAGAGGGTTATACCTAAACCAACGAAGAATGTGGGGTTTAGGAGAGCCAGGGGCTTATTCCTTCGGAGGAAACATCAATCAACTTATGGAAATAGAACTTAGTTTTAGTATCCCTAGAAGAAAGGAATTAAAAATAAATCCAATCCCTCTCCACCATAGGGAGATCCTCATCGAGGAGTTGTGTCAGGCATGGTTTCCACGTGGAAGGAATAATGGCATGTAATCTAGCATATAGCACTGATTAAGGAGGCATAATCGGGGGAATCCTTGCATGCAATAGTTAAAAGGCAAAGGATTGTGATAAGAGGACACACACACTCTTGTTTTCTCGGGAAATGGAAATGGGATTTTTTTTTTGGAGAACTCTCGCCTCTGGCCTCAAAGGGACCTGCAAGTCTTATATTTATGCTCAAATCCCTATGTGAATGGGGAGGAATCCAGAGGTCCAGGAGCCTTTACTCCAAGTGAAAAAATATATTTTGATCAATGGAAAATGGGAAGAAAGGGAGAGCATGGAGTTTTCTCCATCAAGGGTGCCTTAGTGATCAATTTAAATTAAGGTACCTCCATTTTTTGCCTGAAATTGCCTCACCATGGAATCGACATTTAGTCTTAACTGGGTAAGTTGTTTTTCCTCGCCTGCATTTTACTTCATTATACGATCTACAAGCAATAATGCTATGATTTCTTTTTACCTGCATTTTAGTTCTTTTGTAGGATCCATGGGTTTCCTGTAAATATTTATATTATGCATGATCTTGAGTCTGCAAATTTTATCTAAAGGGGAATAACGATTTTTCTATCTCAAACTTGGATCATGATCTCAGTAGCTACATTTTATTTGCTGAGTATGATTTATTGTCTATGAGCTAGAAAATTGCATAGAGATCATTGCATATAAGTCTACATTGCATTCCTGTGATTCAATATGATGATGAATTTAATTTCTTTGCTCGCAATTTATTTATAGTATCTAGAGATGGATCTGATTATACATTGTAGAAGTTTGATTGCATGCGATTTTAGGAACCTTTATGCTTATCGAATGTATTCTTTTACTTCATCGCCCACTTGATGATTGTTGCTTGATACATTCAGTGCTGACTTTGGTTGCTCGGTAGGTATGATGCTTGGCTCGAGCCTTAATGGCTAGTAGGTATAGATGATATATGTGGCATATAATAAATAGTTTATGTAGTTGTATCTTAATAGGAAATTTATTTATAACTTTTCGTTGGACTTATAGATCTGAGTTTACAGATCTAAATTTATAACTTCACCTAGCGTCGATACGACAGAGACAGTATCTCTTCAGATGTGAATATTATTGATAAACTTCAGTTGATTTATAGATCCGAACTTATAAATTACCGTGGCATCGATACGACAGAGATCGTATTCCTTTTGATATGAACTTATTTATAACTATTGTCTTCAAAGATCTTATGCAAATGGCGCCTATATCCTATTCTCATAGGGGCGAGATCGTTGAGAACTTCTTTGGTTTTATAGTTATGAATTCTATAAAATACAATGATATCTATACCGTATTCTATTTGGATATGAATCTATTTATATAACCTCTTCCTTTTTTTTGGGAACTGAATCTATTAAATATAGTAGGCATCAATACGACTTAAACCGTGTTTGTACGGATATGAATTTTCATGCTTGTGTATATAGATCGATAACTTGTGTAGGCGTTCATATGGATCTTTCTTAGCAGTAATCAAGGTAGATTTTTATGTCTTCATGTTGTTTGGATGCTTGCATACGTTGTTTTTTATCATTAGCAGTGGCACATAGTCCTGGTCATCTATAAATCGGATCGAAGACACCTACCTAAGCTAGAATTATAGGTATTAAGAATGACTATATGGAGTCAATACGAATCCATGTGACCTAGTGTTTCTTTTAATTAGTTTTGAATAAGTTGTTTTATTGTACATATAGACCCAACATTGTGGATTGGGTATGTCTAGCTATGGGACTACCTACATTATGGATTAATCCTAGATGGTTTTAGAAAAGGTTCAGTAGAACAAAATGATAGATGTTCATGAGAACAAAATGATAGATGTTCACGAGAACAAAATTATAGGATTATAAAGATAACAATAGTGTTACAACATCTTAGAAAACACTCTGTAAAGAGGGAGTCTTGGAGATGTAACACCAATGTATGGCTACAGTTTTGTTGTGGATTGAAATCTTTAATTAAAAAAATGTCACAAGATGTGACAGTTTGGTGGACGTAACCCATGAATTGGGCGAACCACTGTCCCTTTAATTTTGTGTCTAAATGTTCTATCTTCCTTGTATTTTGTTACGTACTTCTCATGCTTTAATACCTTAGAATGATAAACACATTAGAATGATAATGAAGACATTTGTGTTAACACTACTAATATATTGTGGATTGAAGATATTAATGGTATGCTATGAAAGAAGGTATACCTTTTATGATTCACGAGTTAGAGATAAATAATAAACAATCCTTAGTTAGAGCATCTTTGCTTAAATGGGATGGTAATGTGATAACTCTGCACCTTTGCTAATAGACATGTTGTGGTTAAAGGTTAATGATTGAAAATAACTAAATGTAATTGACTTAGAGGGACATAGTGTAAGAGTTACAGTTCAATGTACGCTGAAATGTGTTTAAATGGGTACATTATAAAAGTGATAGTTTGAGACTCAACTCTTTTAACGAATGACAGTAAAGTATACATAGTTTATGTAGTTGTATCTTAATAGGAAATTTTATTGATTGGGGATGTTACATGTATGATATGATTGATGGCCTAATCATGTGAAGATTGTTTATTTCCAATGCTTCTGACATGGTGGACGGTTGGATTAGGTAGAGTCAAGGTTGGAATTATTTAATAAGGTCTCTATTTAACATGTCAAGCATATATCAACATTAATCTTGTTAAGAATTTGTAATGGTCGATTTTAATACATTTGATTCATGATGTTCAGTGATTTGTTCACAATGTGTTTTTATTTAGTTTGTACATTACCATTGTGTTATATTTTAAGGATGATTGTTCAAATATATTCTTAGCCTTTCAAAATTAAATAAAATTTTCCCTCTGGTCGACATGGGGGCGATTACAGAGTTAACCCATTTAGCACCTGGCTATTAGTAAGTCCATACTTTCAACCTTTTACCCTTCTCATGATCAAATTTTAAATGTGAGTGTGACAAGGTCCCTATACCATAATATATTTTTTTCAAATTAGATGTGGGGATGATCAAAACCATTTGACATTGGAGTGTTCCAAGTCCAGCCATTGGTTTTATATTTTCCTTTCTCTATACCACAAACCCTGTATCTTTATCTTTATCGGCAAATTTCAACGAGAAACCCATATTATTCTTAAACTTTTATCATGTGCAATCACTATTGGTTTCTCAAAGTCGATCAAGTTATCAAAGAATATTTTGTACTTGGGAAAAACCCAATTAGAATTTTCACATTCGCTAAAATAAAAAATGAAAAGTAAACACGAAGCAAACAACTCTTACCTATGAACTGTATATAGATTACGGTTGGAATGTGTAATGTGTAATGATCTCTAGTGTTTTGGGTTCTTAATACTGATTAAAATAGGTTTGCAAACAGATTCATATAGTTAAACATATTAAACATAAATAGTGTCGAACACAAAACATCAAATATATTACACATCAATTCTCCTAGAAACACCTCTTGAGGAACAAAGTTCCCTAATAATCTAATAACAAGAACAAGTAACGTAGGAAAGCAATAAATTGATAAGTAGAAAGTAAAAATTCAATGTATGATAAATAAGTTATGATCTACATTTACAATGATGGGTCATATATAATCCCATTGTTCGTTTACTAAAAGGCATGTCTTTTGATTTAATTAATTAATTAATCATTAGAATTATTGTTGATGATATATATATATATATATATATATATATATATATATATATATATATATATAATGTTATATTTTTATTTATATAACATTTCCTTCCCCTTAGAGAAGCTTTGTCCTCAAAGCTTAGAGAAGACATGGCTTAAGTTTTCATTTTTTCTTGAATGTTATCTCTCGATATTTTGTGTTTATCCATTGCGACATTTAATGAAACGAGGCGACATGAGTTATGAGTTCCCTAGAAGAATTGTCGCATTGTCTCTAATGTGGTCCATCCTAAATCTATTTTTATCGAATCTATTTGATCATTTTGTGGGATAGGTCTTCTTGTTTGTTGTTTTGTATTTTGATTTGGCGTTCTTGCTTATCTCACATGATCTCTCCTTTGAGTGTGTTCATTTTGACACTGTCGTTGGTCAAATAACATTTGTAATCAGGGTGTCGATAAGGAGTTGTTGTTGTTTGTTCTTCGTTTGTTTTGGATTATTTTTTATTTGTGATGATTACTGAATTCATTTCCTTAACTTGACTTTGTTTTTCGGAGAGAATCAATGCTTCTTTTGGGATTTGTGCTACTTGTTTCTCCAATAGATTGTTCTTACTCTGAATCTTCTTGAACCTTTCATCTTACGACTTTTTTTCCTCTTTTAACTTCTTGATCTGTTTCTCTAGTTCTTGATTAAGATTTTTTAGAAGCTGATTTTCTTATTGATTTTCTAGAACTCTTCCTTCGAGGTCTTCATTGGATTGTTCCTTCTCGCGACTACGGTTTCATTTTTTTAATCTTCATAATTAATGTTTTGTTATGATTTTGTAGTCGAAAAAGTTCTTCGGTATTACTTAATAACACCTTGTTGATTTTTGGAATTTCCAACTTATATGTGTTCTTAATGTCGTCATACTATTGCTGGAGTTTTTCCTTTTGTTTTTGATGTTGACATAACTCAAATTCTTGATTTTATCTCTTTCTCTAGAGGTTCTCCAACTCATTATCTTTGTCCATGATGATTTTTTTTTAAAATATATATTTCTTCTTCTAACTCTTCATATCGTACATTGGATGATTCTTTGTGTGTAGTTTGCGATACCCTTCTACATAAGTAATTGCTTCTGTTTTGGGTTTTCACCTTCAGTGGTTTTGGGTTGACAACATTGTGATGGTGAAAAGAAGGCATGGCCACAGATTCAAACTCCCAGCAGCGCCACCATGAATTTTACTTTGTTGCATATCCATTTCTACAGTCGCCTCAGTTGAAATTGGCTGAGAGAGAGTTTGCTGACAATCGTAGAAAATGCTCTCAAATTACTCACGTCTTAAAAACTAAAAGGGTACACAATATAATTTCATCGAGAGGCGCTCTACAGCCCAGTATGGGGGAGATCTTGTAACATGATGTAACGTTACTAACATGTCGGCAAAAAATAATAGTGATAATGATGATAATGAATATTATGGGAGAGATCTTGTAACGTGATGTAATGTTTGTAACATGTCAGAAAAAAATAATAGTGATAGTGAATATTATGGGAGAGATTTTGTAACACAAAATAAAAAATAATATCACTTTAGTAAAGTTATTTTTATTAATAAAAACTAAATTTTTTAATAGGCCAAAATAAATGTCGGCCACAAAAAAAATCTAATATGGGGGAGATGTTGTAATCTTCCTACCTAACAAAACAATAAAAAAGTAAAAATTTAATTATCCATAAAAAAAATATGTGGGTCAAGAAGAAAACACAAAATTAAATTATCCACAAAAAAATGTCGGCCTTGCACAAGGTTTTAAAACCATGTGCAAGGCATTCTAAACAACCCATGGTTTTATTATGCATGGTTTAGGAGGCTTTGCATATGGTTTTAAAACCATGTGAAGGGCCTCCTAAACAACTCATGGTTTTATTGTACATGGTTTATGAGGGCCTTGCAAATGGTTTTAAGACCATGTGCAAGGCCTCCTAAACAACCCATGATTGTAGGAGTGGGGAAACGATGCAATGTTTGTTCCTAACAAAATAAAAAAGTATTATATGTCGGCTATAAATAATATTAAATATTAATAATAGTAAAATCATATGTGAACCTTAAATAAAAAGATGTGTCATTTGGTTTGAATCAAATCAATTTATACCTAAGAAGAGGTTTGCACCTCGAGATATTTGATCCATCTTGGCTCTTGATAGAGCCTAGGATTTGGATCTACGCTAGTAATAATAATCTGCATCTACACTGCTTCTTTTATTTTAAATTACATAAATCTTTGCTCCGATATTACCACATTGGTAGTTTCAGTTAGACTCATTTGTTTTTCTTGGATAATTTATTCTAATTATAATATAAAATGATTTGATTTTTTGCAGGCAAAGCTGAACGAAGTGCGCAAGAAGCTTAGGCCTCTAATTGCTGAAGAAATTGAGCTCAACCAATGGCACGAAGAAATAAGAAATAGGTTATCTGAATTAGGCTTAAATTTCAATAATGTGCGAAATCGAGCAAATCCTGACCCAGGTTTTTCGTCTGAAGCCGATATTGATCTAGAGGTACGGCTTGCCATGCTCAATAATTTGAAGATTGATGCTATTTATAGAGCCCGACTCCCTTCCTCCTCAATAAATGCTATTGCTAATTCTAATTCTTGGTTATGTTTTTGTGCAGGTGAGAAGAATAGGATTACAGGCAAGGGAAGGTATACAAAGACTTTCAACACGAGAACTTAACCACTTGGGGAGAGTGATAAGAGATCTGGAGGAATCAAGAGGAACCGTTCTGAGCATGGAAGATGTGAAGCTGAATAGAAGATTGAAACATATTCGAGATGAAAAGAAAGAGTTGAAGGATATGGAATACGGAATTTTGTCTATTTTTTAATCTTTACTTTGCTTTGTGGGAAGATTGGAAGTTAAGTTCAATATTCATTTTTATTTGTAGATTGAAAAATTCATGAAAAGGTGGAATGGAAATAGTGAGTTCAGGGATAATTATGAAGAGAGACAGTTGACAGCAGTTGACAATGCAAAATATAGCTCAAATAATGCTCCTACACTTGGCTAAGTATCCAGGATTACAATTAGTAATATCAAGTGACTTTTTAGTTTGGATTAATAAAGAGTAATACTTGGTTTGTCTAGTATTAATATTTGGATATATTAAGTTTTTTTTAATCTATCCTTAATTTTATTTATAAATAATTTTTTTTTATAAATTTAGATACAAAATGTTTTAATAGTAGACTTGGATATATTTTATGTGTTTGATGAGATACTTAAGATAAGGTAAGTTACATTACAATAAATAAAAACTAAATAAACAAATCTAAACAAATATTTTTGGACAACATGAGATCAATAGGGAAAAGCATTTTATTTCTAATCTAAATAATCAAAGGAATCTCTTTGAGATCATGGGAAGTATTGTATTGACAAGGAAAACACTTCATGAATACTTTTGTGAGGAAATCGGATGGTGCAAGCTAATGATGATCTCTTCTTACACATTAGATGTGATGGAGAACTGAGCATCTGTGAACTTACATGGATTATTTGAGATACATACACAAATAATATTTCTTTGAGTACATTACCAACATTCTCCCACTTGTCATCTTTTCATAAATAGGATATTTCAAATTTATTTAATTCAAGGAGTTATAACAAGCCCATGGTTGAATGGGAGCAAAGGTGTAAACTACCTCATTTTTTTTTCCTTTTATACAAGGTATATAACCAAATTATATTTCCTTTAAATCTTCAAGATGTAATTCATTCTTGGCATCATAAATGGTAAATTTAGCCTTGTCATTTATTTGTTGAAGCTACTATTAGTTTATTTTTAAATGGCAAGTAAATTTGTATTTCAGTACCCAAGTGTTGTAGGTTGGATATGTTTTACTTGCGGGTTCCATTGATGGTAGATTGGACCACATGGCTGATAATATAACTTAGTAAGCTTTGGCTAACCATCCATTTCCCATGATAGGTGCTCTAAGAAATTGAAAAGGGAATTCCTAGATAAAGATATTCTTACTCCCTATCAGAAGGCTGGAACAATTCACCTCTGTGAAAATTTAAGGGCCAAGCTCCAAGCTTAATACCGAGAATCTTTGTGTCTCCACATTGCACTAGAGAGGTCCACAAACAATCAGAGCAAGGACCAAAAGCAAAGTACATGCATTAGACTCGCACAAGGAGGAATTTACATGCATTCGACTTAATCTATCAAGGGTTATCCTAAGTTTATATGTGGCAATCCTCCCTCTGAAGGAGAAGCTGCCTGCTTTAGCTTAATCCAAGGTTTTGCAATGAAAGCCGTAGTTTTAATATGGTGGTTGCAAGGTTCCAAAGGAAGATCCATGTGGTGCACGATCCTGTTTCCATAAGCCATGGGGATGACTTACTGGGGCTCCACGTAAGGGTTGAGAGGTCTATGATGGGGTGTCTAGTGTGTCCAGAGTTGACCTCGTAGCTATCGCCTCCTATTGATTTCGCAACAGGAAATAGTTATTAAGATCCCTATGATCACATGGGTCATGGTGAGTTGTCGACCACTGGAAACTACCGCAGTACGCTTGTCATTATTATGTTTTTAAAGTCACTGTACTTGCGTCCTTTGTTGAAGAAAAAAGACTTCTTGAAGGCTGCAATAGATCTGTGGTCTACTCAAGATTTGGTGTTGGGTGTTGGGATCCATTCGAGGGTTTGGAGGAGGTATTAGTGTTGGTGATCGATGCCCGAACCCTTTCACCCCAAGTAAAAAAAATGAGTTTTTCTCTGTTGCTTAGCTAGATCTTATTTCTTGTCATGATTTTACCCACTTACTAAGTGTAACCCTTGACTGTGGTTGTAGGTACCAGGTGCAGGATCGGTTGGATGAATGCATGTAATCAAGGCGTTTTCACCGGTAAGTGGTTTTATTGACCCTATGGTAAGGTCTGTTGGCTGTGGGCTTGCCAATCCAAAGGAGTGGGGATCTTTGTTGTCTGCATCTGTAAGGGAATTAGAGGGTTCCAAAGTTTTGAGAATGATAGTGTAGATTTGTCTTTCAAGAGTGCATGGCACTAAAGCCACGGTGTGGCAGACTCTCAGTCGTGAACGACTTATGGTATTTTTAGTTTTCTCTGTGTAAAAATATATATATATATATTATGTTCAGACTGTCAGTCCTCTTAAGACTGTAATGCACTCCTTTTTGGATTAACAGCTTTAAGCCAAGAAATAGTGGCCCTACTAAGTTTCTAAACTCTTTTTATGACGCTATGAATGAATGGACTACCTTATAAAATTTTCTTCTATTTTTCATTTCAAAATAGATTTTTGTTGTGGCTCTTACTTGGATCATCATATTACTATCTTTCAAAGGTTTACTATAAGTCTTTTTAAATATTATAATTAGTCTTCGTT
This sequence comes from Pseudotsuga menziesii, assembly GCA_001517045.1. Lineage (NCBI taxonomy): Eukaryota > Viridiplantae > Streptophyta > Pinopsida > Pinales > Pinaceae > Pseudotsuga > Pseudotsuga menziesii. Next base: position 157,847 of record LPNX011040684.1, on the reverse strand, counting down.
AATAGTTTCATTATTGACACTTTTATCAGGGTACCCTTAAGTGTCTATGTAAAAAACATTCAAGAAGGGCTTGTATCCCAGCCTTATCTTCCCTCGACCCTTACGATGGCCACACGATTCATTGGTCCTTCCACTCAGCTTGATAGGGTGGTTTCTAGTCCCACCTTAAGGCTTGATCGAAGACCTAGTCGAGTGGGTTGGGACAAAACCCTAGTTTGATAGTGGCAAAGGTTTTTAAAGGAAAGAAAACTTAGTCCCTATGCCTTTCCAACTCTATGAGAGTGAGAGAGGTGAGGGGATTCATTCCCTAAGGGCTTCATCAATTGCTTTCCAAAAATCCATAGGATTCCTACTTCGAATTCAAATATTTTATGGCCATCACTTCCTTCAGCGTAAAAGATTAGGGTTCTGGTTTTGTGTTACAGGTGTGGTTGCAGAGAAGGCAAAGTATGGTTCATGTGGCTTAGGTTTTTGGTTCTTAGTTTTCCACTAACTCCCAATCCATTTCACCATGAAACTGAACCTAAACACTTGAGAGGAAAGGGGCATGATGATAACGTTTCGCTTTGGCCTTAGTCGTAACCCTTCCTATGGATGAAACTCCACCAAGAGCTAGATGTATATGGCTTGGTTGATCAAGAAATCTTGTCTAATAATCGTCATGGGTTGGGGCCTTTAACAAGCATTTCATAGGCTGATCTATGTGTGGGGTACCTTAAAAAACACAAAAAAACTATTTCTTGAAATATAAAATCACCATTACAAATTGAGATCTAAATCTAATAATAGAATGTGCAAGAACTGCAATTTAGAACTACAATACCCTAGGCATTTAAGTTTTAAAGTTATAACAACGATCCTCTTGATAACCCAGCCGGGTGACTGTGAATAGATCTGTCANGACACACACACACACACACACACACACACACACACACACACACACACACACACACACACACACACACACACACACACACACATATATATATTTTCGCTTTCTAGCCGTAGAGCATTCTACGAGATAAAATTTTTTACTTGTAGCATAACCAGGATATTTTGCACCAAACAAAACATAAATCTCAGATAATAAAAAAATTACACATTTCAGTATACAGAAAATAAAATCATCAAACTCATACCCAAAACCTGTAGATCAGCTACACCGACTACAGTGGAAGTAGCCATGTTCCACCCAATCGTAGACTAGGATCAACTCCTTGGCCTTCTAGTCACCCCCAAGCCAAACCTCCCAGGATATAGCAGGGACCCCTAACTTTATATTCAAATCTTAGAACATCCACAGGCAATCATGCCCAATAGCAGGCACTCTCTTAGCAGAGTCCTCTTTCCCCAGCATACTCTATAGCATCCTGCCTACACCGTATGCTCTTTTCGTCTCATTTTTCCTTGGATCCTTTTTCTTTGCCTAGGTATTTCCCCATTATCCCTCTCCCCTTCCTCACCAGAATTCCTAGGGCTTAATGGTAATGCCTATTTTTCAGGGATGTGTTTGTGTTGATTCTGCATGTCTGACACTTATTTTTTTCCAGTCCCTGAAGTTAGCTGGTCCCTATTCCTTATTGTCTCCCACATGTTTCCTCTTTTAACCTAGCTGCTTCAACCATATTCGCAGCATCAATAGTATTTTTATTATTCATTGTCATTAACCCCCCAAGGGTAATTATTACATCAGTCCTCCCCAGACTCTTTGGCTGAATCATTAACAACCATAATCCATCATGCATAGACAGTCAGTAAATAATAATAATAATAATAATAAATAAAACATAGTATGGGGGCATTACATCCAAAACCCCTTATTTTAAACACTGTCCTCAGTGTTCATTATCTCCCATTGGCTCAATAAACAAGCTAGGGTACTTTATTTGCATTTCATCCTCTAGCTCCCAAGTTGCCTCCTTGGGGCTAAAGTGCTTCCATTCCACTTTTACCCGAGCGATGACTCGGTTCCTAAGTACTGTTTCTTTCCTATCCCAAATGTGTGCATGTTCCACCTAGAACTCCCCTTTGGGTTCCACCTGTACCACATTCGAATCGATAATGTGACCTAAGTCATACACATATTTTTTTAACAATGAAATGTGAAAAACGTTATGAACCTTAAAATGAACGCACAGGGCTAGCTTGTAAGCTACAGGCCCAATTCTCTCTAGGACATGGAAAGGTCCACAAAATATTGGAGCTAGTTTCTTACAGCTCCCCAGGTTGAGGTAACTCTTCTTAGGTTTGACCTGTAGGTACACGTGGTCGCCAACATAGAACTCCTTATGTTTTCATTTTAAATTAGCGTAACACTTTTGTCGATCTTGAGCTGCTTTTAGATTCTTCTGCACTTCACGAACTGTTTGCTCCATCTCCTGTAACAAATCAGGTCCAATTAGTACATGATCCTTAGGACTATCCCAACTGATAGTGGTATTGCACTTTTTTCCTTATAGTATCTCAAATGAACTCATTTTTGCTGAGGCCTGATAACCGTTATTATAAGTGAACTCCACCAGGTGCAAATAGTTTTCCCACTTAGTGAGTATTTTCATAACATACATCCTTAACATGTTTTCGATAGTCTGGTTGGTACGTTCCATCTGCCCATCCATTTCGGATGATAACTGGTGCTAAAGTTAAGTCTGGTTTCTAAACCTGCAAATAGAAATTTCCAGAAATTTGATGTAAATTTCACATCCCTATCAGATATTACAATTTTTGGTACACCATGCAGTTGGAATATATCTTTTAGAAATATTTTTACGATATCATCCGCCTTATGTGTTGATTTTACAGGAATAAAATGAGCTTATTTGCTTAACTTTTCCGCTACCACCATGATAGAGTCATGTTGTTTCTCTGTTTTTGGTAAACCAGTGATGAAATCCAGAGATATGATCTCCCATTTCAACTAGGGTATTGGTAGAGGCTGTAACAAACCAGATGGGTGCCGATGTTCTCTCATAACTTGCTGGCATTTTATGCATTTGCACAGATATTCAATTACATCATATTTTAAACCGGGCCAAAAGAATTGCTTCCTTAGAGAAATTACCATCTTTTGGTACCCTGGATGGCCTGCAAATGGAGGTTTGTGCATCTCATTTATAATAAATAGCTTGATTTCCAAAACATTAGGCACGTACAACCAATCCTTAAACCAAATAAAGCCTTTTTGGTCAACCTTAAAAGCTGTTCCATCCAGATTTATCTCATGATTTTGTATTTTACTGAGTAGTTTATTATAGTTAGCGTCCTGAGTGCTTGCTGCCTTAACCCTGTCCAAGAGGTCACTCGTGGGCTGGGTCGAGATTATCTCGCTAATACCATGAGTCCTTGGACTCAATGCATCTGCAACCTTGTTTTCCTTACCTTTTATGTGTCTCACCTTGAATTTGAACTCACTGAAGAAGGCCAACCATCTTGCTTGTTAGGCATTTAGACCGGATTGCATAAATAAATTTTTCACACAAGTGTTATCAATCAGTAACAAAAATTTATTTCCCAGTAAGTAGTGCCACCACATTTTTAGTGCATGCACCACGACTGCTAGTTCTAAGTCATGGACTACATAGTTACGTTCATGCTCTTTCAACTTGTGTGACTCATAACAAACAACATGTTCATCTTGGGATAGAACTCCTCCTACTCCTTCTAAACTGGCATCAATACAGACCGTGTAGTTTTTAAGGGGGTCAGCTACCTTTAGGACTGGGGCCCTGGTCAGCAACTCTTTAAGTTTGTCAAAGCTATCTTGGCATCTTGATGACCAAGCAAACTTTACCCCCTTCTTTTGTTAGGAGGTAATGGGGTATGCAATTTTGGAAAATCCATCGATAAATCTCATATAGTAGCCAGTGAGTCCCATAAATGACCGAACGTCAGCCACATCCTTGGGCACTAGCCAATCAGATATGGCTTGTACTTTCTTTGGATCTACTGCAATCCCCTCCTTGGATATAACATGTCCCAAGTACTGAATTTCAGTCTTAAAGAATTCACACTTTTCCAACTTCGCATACAGTTGGTGTTCCCTTAGGGTTTGCAACACTATTATTAAATGTAGTTGATGTTCTTCTTGGGTTTTTGAGTAGATCAAGATGTCATTGATGAAGATCAGTACAAATTGATCTAGATATTTTTTGAAAATGCCATTCATTAGGCACATAACTGTGGCAGGGGAATTATTTAAGCCAAAAGGGATTACTACGAATTCATAGTGTCCATAGCAGGTTTTAAAGGCGGTTTTGTTTATGTCCACACTTTTTATTCAAATTTGGTGATAGCCAGATCGTAAGTCCAGCTTGGAAAAGACTCTCGCGCCCCCTACTTGATTGAACAGGTCATTGATTCTAGGCAGGGGATACTTACTCTTTATGGTTAGTTTTTTTAGATGGCGGTAATCGATACAGAGTCTTAAGGTCTCGTCCTTCTTTTTAACGAACAAGACCGGTGCACCCCATGGGGATACACTAGGCCTGATATATCCTTTTTCTAGTAGTTCCTATAAATGAATTTTCAATTTAGTCAATTTTGGAATGCTCATCTGATAAGGCACCTTCGACACCGGTGCAGACCCGGGTAGTAGCTCAATGGAGAAGTCGATATCCTATTGAGGGGGTAGGACTAGTATGTCCTCAGGAAATACATCAGGAAACTCTTCTAGGACCAGGTGTTGTTTTAGATAGGTCTGGATTTCATTCAGAAGCAATTCAACAACCCTAATAGCAAAGAGTTTACAGCCCTTTCTCAAGCATTTCTTTAGTTGCATAGTGGAAATTTGTCTTACTGAGACAAGTTTGGGCAACCCTCTTACCGTCCAAAGGAATTTCTCTTCAACAATGTATGTAAAGGTTTTTGAAAAACAGTTCAACGCTACTTTATTCTTCTCTAACCAGTCCATGCCAATTATCATATCATACAATCCCAAGGGTAAAATATTTAGGTCGATCTTGATTTGATGATCCTACAACTGAACTTCATAGTTAATAATAAAATCTATTACCTTTATTTTTTCCCTAGTGGCCAACTAGACCAACCATGGTTTTGCATGCTTTACCCTAGTTAGTTGGCAGAGCTCCACCGTCCTTGGAGAAATGTAGCTCAACGTAACTCTTGGATCAATTAACACAGATATAGCATGGTTTGAAACAATACCTTTGATTTCCACTATAGTAGACTAATGGTCATCTTGCCGATCTTCTAAGGCCAAATTTATGCTGTGAAAACTCCTGCCAATTTCCCCAATTGTTGATGCTTCTTGAATTTTGTGCAAGGTCTTATTTTCCCTTGTTAGGCATGGGAAATGTCTCTTCAGATGGGGTTCACCACATTCCCAAAAGGTCAGAGGTTCTTTGGGAGCCCCGTCAGCCCCTTTTACTCCCAGAATGGATGGCTTTACATATCTTGGTGGGGGAAGTCAACTTTTATTATAAGGGCTTCCTTGGGCATTTTTTGGGGTGTTCCTATATGGCGGTGGTTCGAATCCCTTCCTTTGTTGACTGAACCTTTCTGGTCTCCTGTCTCTCCATGTTTTGGATGGGTCGTTCCACTATTTTTACTACTCATAACATAGCCTGGATTTCCTCAGCACCTCATCAAGAGTCTTTGGGTTGTCAAATTAAATTTAGCCCTTGTAAGCCTGTGGCAAACAGCTTAGGAATCTCTGTACCTTCACCTTTTCTTCCTTAATATAGGGTATGAAGTTTGAACCTCACCAGGTCTAATAACTCATTAATGAGCTCTTCCATGGTCATTGAGCCGAGTCTTAACCCATATAATTCCTTGGTTTTCCTTTTGTAGTAATTCTCAGATAGGTACTATTTTTTAAACAGTCTTTTGAATTCTACCCACTCCAAATTCTTCTCCTTGAGTCCTTGCGAGATCTTGAGGTCCTGCCACCAGATACTAGCCTTGCCTTTAAGATTATAAATTCGCATTCGGACCTTAATGTTAGTTTAATAGTTGTAGATCTAGAAATATTTCTTGATCTCCAGCAACAAGGCCTCTGCTTCCTCCACTATCTTAGATTCCCTGTCGAAACTAGTGGGTTTGATCTTTTTAAATTCACCTTCCAAGTGATCATTGTTTCTCTTTCCTTCAGTCTTGCCTTGATTTTTAGAGTTTTGGGTCTTGTTAGAGGAACTACTCTTTCTTTCTACGGTTTCTTCCCTTTCGGGACCCTTCCTAGTCTCGGTTTCGAGGCTCCTTACCATTGTTTTTCTCGTGCAGACATTGTAACAGGATTTTATTGATCTCTTGCTGTTTTTCCTATGCTTTCTTTAACTATTCGTTATCTTCCTTATAGCTTTGTATTTCAATAATTAGGTTCCTAATTTTTTCCATTACTTGACTAGCTTCAGAATGTTCCACTGCCAGTTGTGTGGTCGGTTGTTCTTGTTTCAGGTTTTTAGGTTGGTACTCATTCTCCACTGGAGAGGCCATGATAATTCCCGCAGTTTATCAAAATAACAACTTGTAGATTCACAAGTAAGAAACCCAACATGCTGATAAAATGTTATAGTGATATACAACTGTATATAGATATATATATTTATGCAATTAAACAGGAAACAAAGTGCACCCAACAGGATACAGGGCTGAATCCTGCACTCTAATACCATATGTAAACTACCTCAAATTTTTTTATTCTTATTTTTATTCTTTTCTTTTTATACAAGGCATATAACCAAATTATATTTCCTTTAAATATTCAAGATGTAATTCAGTATTGGCATAAGAAATTTGTAAAGTTAGCCTTGTCATTTATTTGTTGAAGCTGCTATTAGTTTTTTTTAAAAATGGCAAGTGAATTTGTAGTTCAGTACCTAAGTGTTGTAGGTTGGATATGTTTTGCTTACGGGTTCCATTGATGGTAGATTGGACCACATGGATGATAAAATCACTTACTGAGCTTCAACTAACCATCCATTTTCTGTGACAGGTGCTCTAAGAAATCGAAAATGGCATTCCCAGATAAAGATATTCTTACTCCCTATCAAAAGGCTGGAACAATTCACCTTTGTGAAAATTTAAGGGAGAAGCCCCAAGCTCAATGCCGAGAATATTCATGTCTCCACATTGCACTAGAGAGGTCCACAAACAATCAGAGGAAGGACCAAAAACAAAGTTCATGCATTAGACTCGAACAAGGAGGAATTTCCATGCATTCGACTTAAGTTATCAATAGTTATCCTAAGTTTATATGTGGGAAATCCTCCCTCCGAAGGAGAAGCTGCATGCTTCGGCATAATCCAAGGTTTTGCAATGAAAGGAATAGTTTTAATATGGTGGTTGTAAGGTTCCAAAGGAAGATCCATGTGGTTCACGATCCTGTTGCCGTAAGCTATGGGGATGACTTACTGAAGCTCCACGTAAGGGTTGAGATTTCCATGATGGGGTGTCCAACATTTCTAGAGTTGACCTCACAAGTGTCACCTCCTATTGATTTCACAGTAGGCAATAGTTATTACGATCCCTATGATCACATTGGTCGCGGTGAGTTGTTGACCACTGGAAACTGCCGCAGTATGCTCGTCATTAGTATGTTTTTAAAGTCATTGTACTTGTGGTCTTTGGGGAAGAAAAAAGACTTCTCAAAGGCTCCAATAAATCTGTGGTCTACTCAGGATTTGGTGTTGGGTGCTGGGATCCATTCGAGGGTTTGGAGGAGTTATCAGTGTTGGTGATTGATGCCCAAACCCTTTCACCCCAGGTAAAAAAATGAGTTTTTATTTGCTGCTTAGCCAGATCTTAGTTCTTGTCATGATTTTAACCACTTACTAAGTGTAACCCTTGACTGTGGTTGCAAATACCAGGTGCAGGATTGGTCGGACGAATGCATGTAAACAAGGTGTTTTCACGAGTAAGTGGTTTTATCAACCCTATGGTAAGGACTGTTGGTTGTGGGATTGCCAATCCAAAGGAGTGGGGATATTCATTGTCTACATCTGTAAGAGAATCAAAGGGTTCCAAATTTTTTAGACTAATAGTGTGGATGGGTCTTTCAAGAGTGCATGGCACTAAAGCCATGGTGTGGCAGACTCTCAGTCGTGAGCAAATTATGGTATTTTTAGCTTTTCATGTGTAAATATATACATATATATATTATGTTTGGACTGTTAGTCCTCTTAATACTGTAATGCACTCCTTTTTGGATTAACGGCTTTAAGCCGAGAAATTGTGGCCCTGCTAAGTTTCTGAAGTATTTTTACGATGCTATGAATGAATGGACTGTCTTATAAAATTTTCTTCTGTTTTTTTTTAAATATCTTTTTGTTGTGGATCCTGCTTGGGATAAGGACCCATCATTGTATTATTGTATTTTAAAGGTTTACTGTAAGTCTTTCTAAAGAGTATAATTAGTCTGCATTAATAGTTTTGTTATTGACAATTTTATCAGGGTACCCTTAATTGTCTTTTTAACAAACATTCGAGAAAGGATTGTATCCCAGCCTTACCTTCCCTTGATCCTTATGATGGTTGTGCTGTCTATTGGTCCTTCCACTCAGCTTCACAGGGTGGTTGCTAGTCCCACCTTAAGGCTTGATCAAAGACCTAGCCAAGTGGGTTGGGACGAAACCCTAGTTTGATAGTGGCGAAGGTTTTTAAAGGAAAGACACCTTAGTCCTTACGCCTATCTAGCTCTATCAGAGTGAGAAAGGTGAGGGGATTCATGCCCTAAGGGATTCATCGATTCCTTTCCAAACATCCATAGGATTCCTACTTCGAAATCAAATCTTTTCTGGTCGTCACTTCCTTCAGCGTAAAAGATTACGGTTCTGGTTTTGTGTTATAGGCGTGGTCGGTGAGAAGACAAAGTCTAGTCCATACAGCTTAGGTTTTTGGTTCTTAGTTTTCCACTAACTCCCAATCCATTTCCCCATGAAACTAAACCTAAATGCCTGAGAGGAAAGGGGCACAATAATAACGTTTCCCTTTGGCCTCAGTCACAACCCTTGCTACAGATGAAACTCCACCAAGAGCTATACGTATATGGCTTGGTTGATCAGGAAATATTGTCTAATAATATTCATGGGTTGGGGCCTTTAACAGACATTTTGTAGCATGATCTATGTGTGGGGTACCCTAGAAAACAAAAAAAAACTATGTCTCGAAATATAAAATCACCATTACAAATTGGGATCTAAATCTAATACTAGAATGCACAAGAACTGTAATTTAAAACTACCATACCCTAGGCATTTAAATTTTAAAGTTATAACAACAATCCTCCTGATAACCCAGCCAATTGACTCTGAATAGATCTGTCAGCTATGGGAACATGCATAAAAACACACACACACACACACACATATATATAATTTTGCTTTCTAGCCATATAGCATTCTACCAGATAAAAATTTTACTTGCAGCATAACTAGGATATTTCGCCCTTAACAAAACTTAAATATGAGATAATAAAACAAATACACATTTCAGTATATAGAAAAGAAAATCATCAAACTCACACTCAAAACCTATAGATTAGTTGCACCGACTATAGTGGAAGTAGCCATCTTCCACCCAACCATAGACTAGGATCAGCTCCTTTGCCTTCTATTCACCCTCGATCCAAACCTCCTAGGAGATAGCAGGGACCCCTAACTTTAGATTCAAATCTCAAAACATCCATAGGCAATCATGCCCAATAGCAAGCACTCTCTCAGCAGATTCCTCTTACCCCAGCATACTCAGCAGCATCCTGCCTACACCGTATGCTCTTTTTGTCTACTTTTTCCTTGGATCCTTTTTCTTTGCCTAGGTCTTTCCCCATTATCCCTCTCCCCTTCCTCATTGGATTTCCCAAAGCTTAATGGTATCCCCTATTTTTCAGGGATGTGTCTATGCTAATTCTTCGCATCTGGCACTTATTTTTTTCTATTCCCCAAAGTTAGCTGGTCCCTGTTCCTTACTGTCTCCCATAGGTTTCCTCTTTTAACCTGGCTGCTTCCACCATATTTGCTGCATCAATAATATTTTTATTATTCATTGTCATTGACTCCCCAAGGGTAATTATTACATCAGTCCTCCCCAGACTCTTTGGCTGAATCATTAACAACCATAATCCATCATGCATAAACAATCAGTAAATAATAATAATAATAATAAGTAAAACATAGTCTGGGGGCATTACAAAAGGGTAAATCAGAGAGATAATGAGCAAGCATATGGGTGGGGAAGAAGGATATCAGTAGGAAGGATAGAGGTGAGTAATCATGAGGATGATCTTCTCTACATTGTGGATGAAGTGATGAGATCTCCTTGGATTGTGGTCACATAAACAGAGAGTTACATCCATGATTGGAAGGTACAGAGAGAGGGATAAAAAAACAAAAAGCGAGGAATGCTAGTATATGATGGATAAAAGAGAAAATTCCTAGGAATAAATGGAAGGGGACGACTTGAGAAAATGAACATTACTTTCACATGTTTGGACCGATGGAAGGAGACGACTTGAGAAAATGAATATTACTTTCACATGTTTGGAGCACGACACTACATTTGAGACATGTCCCATTCATAATGATTCTTGTACCAAGAGGCATCCAATCTCTATGAGGCCCTTTCATTTGAACAAACTTTGACGTCGTTGTGAAACAAGAGTGTGAGAGGGCTTGGCATCATATCTCTATTCGATATCGATTGTACTTTGATATCCCACACAACTAGGAGGATTGTGATGTGGATAAATTAGAGGAAATTTCAACTCAAAATGGGCCTCCAAAGAAAAATTAATCAAATATTAGTTAAAATAATAAAATAATATTTATTAATTTTGGAGGAAGAAAAGAAAAAACTACTTTTTTTGTTCATATTTTCGACATATCTTCTTGTGTTTACTCAAATTTAGATTGGGAGAGCTCATTGGATGCAGAATCAAATTCTGCATCCAACAAGTAGATAGTCGGCATACTTTTCACAGGCCTCGCTAACCCCACCTACCCCAAAAACAAGAAATACCTTAAAAAACGTGATGATGATGTCATCATCATAATTTTTTTTCAGGTATTTCTTACATTTGGGGTAGCGGGGCCTGTCAAAAGTATGCCGAGTGGCTACTTGTTGGATGTGGAATTTGATTCCACATCCGAAGATCTCTCCCAATCTAAATTTGAGTAAAAACAAATGGAGATATGTCGAAAGTACAAAGAAAAAAGTAGTTTTGTTATGATATCTATCCCCAAATTTATATTAAAAATTTGCTTAAGAGGTGCTCCCTTTCTGAATTCTAAAGAATTTTGATTGGCCAATGCATGATGACATGGAATTTGTATTTTTTTGGAAGGCCCATTTGAAATCGAAATTTCCTCTAATGAGTGGTACTTTTTGTTTGCTCGGAGGGACACACGAGATGCTGTACATCCCTGTTGATGATGATGTGGAAACTTTGGCTCCAAGGAGAGCATGTGAGACCCAAATCATTAGCTTTTGTTTCACTTCTTTCATTGTCAATAAAAATGTTAGCCAGTTTATCGGCTAGCTGATTGTCCTTAAGTTTTGATGTGGAAGGGATGACAGTATTGAAGTGAGGGAGTCGGGGAACTAATTATGCAAAGCCTCGACTTGCTAGTTATTTTTTTAATTTTTTCTCCTTATTGAATCTTGCTACGAGATGATATTAAAATATGTTAATCTCCCTCGATGATGAGCTTGGTGAACTTATTCTCAAGGGCCATTCAGAGGCATGACAGGACCCATTATATATTTACGAAATTGTTTGTTTTAAGGCCAATGAACCTGTAACAGTCCAAATAATTTTCCCTTTGTGATCACACGTGACTCCGCCATACCCTATTGGTCCAAGGTTGCCTCAAGAGGCTCCATCGAAATTGAGTTTGCAAAATCCTGAAGGTTGTGGATGCTAAAGAAAATCAGAGTGGAGGTGGATGTTAGCGGGAGCTTGTGAACTTCTTTGTAAGTTGACAATTGAATTCAAGTAGTCCCAAATTATTTGTTCATGAGGCACACATTTGATGTCCTCCTTGGTCCAAGGATTTTGATTGAGGGTTTCATTGATGTTGGATTGAGGGGAACTCCATATGTGATCGAACCTATCCACACATACTTTTTTTACAACCTAACCACACATGTTGTACCTATTGTATGTCTTTGTCACTTATCTACCTTGAAATTTGTGCCACACATGCCACAATAGCTCCAATCTACTGTATGGATAGTCTACAATAAATGCACTAGTGGTTTCCTTGGGATAAGTGCCCACATGTGTTGTTGTATGGTACTGTTAGAGTGTTGTACGGTACTCTTCCTAGTTTTCTTGAGAAATGTGTTGTTGAATATTCTTGGGAAATTTGCCCAATATTTCCTTGGGAACCTTTCTTCTTGTTCACACTCCTCTTTCTCTTCTTGGTGGTGGTGAATTCTCCTTTGTGGGTGCTTACACGAAGATGGTTCCACTTTTTAGTCCCATTATATAAATCCAAAACGCAAGTCCAAAAACGAAATCCATAATCCATATGCAATATGGATGGTTTAATTTGGAAAAACCCGTTCCTAAAACCAAAGCAAAAGTCGGTTACACTATATCGGAAGTGCGACATATCGATGCACTTTATTTTTTTAAGAGTTACAAATAGCAAGTACGATATATAAAACTTAAGAAAAAAACACAGACCCACAGCTTCTATTTGCTTATTTTGCATTGCATGCTGCATAGAGCGGAATTGAGAAATAGCGGGATTCAAGAAGGCGATCTAGAGTGCATGCACTTTGGAGAGTGCATTTTGAGGGAGGAGATTGACAAGGTTGAATGCAATCGAAGGTGAGAATTGCTTTGATATTTTGGTTTAGGATTAGGAAATAATTCTTTTGAATTTATTTTTGTTTTGGATTATGTAAGAATTGTTTGGTTATTTGCTTTTAATTTAATAAAATTTTAATTGAAAAAAGAATAAAATATTAATTCATTTTAAAATTTGTTGTTGTGTCTTAACATACAACACAAATCCTAAACAAAATTTCCAAAACAAAAACACCAATAACCCAAACCCAAACCCAACTCCAAACACCAAACACATGGAGGAGGAACGCGATAGGAATTCCAAAATTCTTGGATTATGTAAGAATTGTTTTGATATTTTCATTTTTATTTACGAGTTGAAAAATTCATGAAAAGGTGGAATGAAAATAGTGAGTTCAAGGATGATTATGAACAGAGAGAGTTGACAACAGCCGACAATGCAAAATATAGCTCAAATAATGCTCCTACACTTGGCTAAGTATCGAGGATTAAAATTACTAATATCAAGTGAATTTTTAGTTTGGATTAATAAAGAGTAATACATAGTTTGTCCAATATTAATACTTGGATGCATTAATTTTTTTTATCTATCCCTAATTTTATTTATAATTTTTTTTTTTTGTTATAAATTCAGATACAAAGTGTTTTAATAGTAGACTTGGATATATTTTATGCACGTTTGATTGACAAACTTAAGATAAGGTAAGTTACATTACAAGAAATAAAAATTAAATAAACAAATCTAAACAAATATTTTTGGAAAACATGAGATCAATAGGGAAAAGCATTTTATTTCTAATCTAAATAATAAAAGAACTCTCTTTGAGATCATGGGAAGTATTGTATTGACAAGGAAAACACTTACATCATGAATACTTTTGTGAGGAAATGGAATGGTGCAAGCTAATGACTGTCTCTTCTTACACATTAGATGTGATAGAAAACTAAGCATCCGTGAAATTACATGGATTATTTGAGATACATACAAAACTAGTATTTCTTTGAGGACATTACCAACATTCTCCCACTTGTCATGTTTTCAGAAATAGGATATTTCAAATTTAGTTAATTCAAGTAGTTATAACAAGCCCATTGTTTAGTAGGAGAAAAGGGTAAATCGAAGAGATAATGAGCAAGGATATGGGTGGGGAAGAAGGAGATAAGTAGGAGGGATAGAGGTGAGTCATCATGAGGATGATCTTCTCTACATTGTGGATGAAGTGATGAGATCTCCTTGGATTGTGATCAAATAAATGGCGAGTTACATCCATGATTGGAAGGTACAGAGAGAGGGATTAAAAAACTTGAAAAGTGAGGAATACTAGCATATGGTGGATAAAAAAGAAAATCCCTAGGAATAAATGGAAGGGGACAACTTGAGAAAATGAACATTACTTTCACATGTTTGGAGCGATGGAAGGGGACGACTTGAGAAAATGAACATCACTTTCACATTTTTGGAGTAGGACTCTACATTTGCAACATGTCCCATTGATATGATTCTTGTACCAAGAGGCATCCAATCTCTATGAGGTCCTTTCATTTGAACCAACTTTGACGTCATCATGAAACAAGAGTGTGAGAGGGCCTGATGTCATATCTTTGTTCGATATCGATTGTACTATGATGTCCCACACAACTAGGAGGATTGTGACGTGGAGAAGTGGTATTTTTTTTTAATCGGAGGGACACAAAAGATGTTGGACATCCTTACCGACGATGATGTGGAAACTTTGGATCCAAGGAGGGCATCAAAGACCCAAATCATTAGCTTTTGTTTCACTGCTTTCATTGTCAATAAAAATTTTAGCCAGTTTATCAGCTAGCTGTTTGTCCTTAAGTTTTGATGTGGAAGGGATGATAGTGTTGAAGTCAGGAAGTGAGGGCACTAATTATTCCAAGCCTCAAGTTGCTAGTTATTTTCGGAATTATTTCTCCTTACTGAATCTTGCTATGGGATGATATTAAAATATGTGAATCTCCCTCTATGATGAGCTTGGTGAACTTATTCTCAAGGGCCATTCAGAGGCCTGACAGGAGCCCTTGTAATTTTGTGAAATTGTTTTTTTTAAGGCGAACGAAGCTGTAACAGTCCAAAGAATTTTCCCTTTGTGATCACACATGACACCCCTATACCTTGTCGGTCCAAGGTTGCCTCAACAGGCTCCATAAAAATTGAGTTTACAAAATCCTGAAGGTTGTGCACGCTAAACAGAATCAGAGTGGAGGTGGATGTTAGTGGGAGCTTATGAAGTTCTTTGTAAGTTGACAACTAAATTTGAGTAGTCCCAAATTATTTGTTCATGAGGCACACATTTGATGTCCTCCTTTCTCTAGGGAGTTTGATTACGGGTTTCATTGATCTTGGATTGAAGCGAACTTCATATGTGATCGAACCTATCCACACGTACTTTTTTTAGAACCTATCCACATGTGTTGTACCTGTTGTATGTCTTTGTCACTTATATACCTTGAAATTTGTGCCACACATGTCATAATAGCTCCAATGTATTGTATGGATAGTCTATAATAAATGCACTAGTGGTTGTATTAGGATATGTGCCCACATGTGTTGTTGTATGGTACTGTTAGAGTGTTGTATGGTACTCTTCTTTGTTGTATTGAGCTATGTGTTGTTGAATATTCATGGTAAATGTGCCCAATATTTCCTTGGGGACCTTTCTTCTTATTCATACTCCTCTTTCTCTTCTTGGTGTTGCTGCATTCTCCTTTGTGGGAACTTGCATGAAGATGGTTCCACTTTTTAGTCCCATTATATAAATCCAAACGCAAGTAAAAAATTGAAATCCATAATCCATATGCAACATGGATGGCTTGGTTTGGCAAAACCCGTGCCAAAAACTAAAGCAAAAGCCGGTTACACTATGTCACAAGTGCGATATATCGACGCACTTGCATTTTTTAAGAGTTACAAATCGCAAGTTCGATATACTAAACTTAAAAAAAACACAGACATGTGGCTTCTATTTGCTTATTTTGCATTGCATGCTGCACAGAGCAGAACCGAGAAATAGTGGGATTCGGGAAGGCGATATAGAGTGCATGCACTTTGGAGGGTCCATTTTGAGGGAGGATATCGACAAGGTTGAATGCAATGTAAGGTAAGAATTGATTTAATATTTTGGTTTAGGATTAGGAAATGATTCTTTTGATTTTTTTTGTTTGTTTTGGATTATGTAAGAATTGTTTTGATATTTTCTTTTAATTTAATAAAATTTTAATTTAAAAAAGAATAAAATATTAATTCCTTTTAAAATTTGTTGTTTGTCTTAACACACAACACAAATCCTGAACAAAATGTCCAAAACCAAACCACCAATAACCCAAACCGAAACCCAACTCCAAACACCAAACACATGGAGGAGGAACACGATAGGAATTCCAAAATTCTTGCTCGTTTGGGTGCATTGAGGTGCCTTAGTTCACTTTTTAAAGGGGGGACCACATAAGACGGTCATTGGGAGAGGCGCTAGATAACATTACAAATACAATTCCCAATGCCTAGGTAGCATTGTACAACATTATATCCCACAGACATTTCGAGAGGGAATACTATTCCATTGGGCTGAGCTACAAAGATGTAAAGAAATTGAAGATGACAAAATACCAACTTTTTTCACTATTTTGGGACCCTGGTGCTGGATTGATTCCTCCCACTAGTCAGCCACACATTTATATAGATTAGTGCAAAGAATTGAATATTAGAGACAATTGGATGGATCGTTGGTACATGTTCCTCGATGAAGACCCACATGGGCATAGAGACATCCCATTCTATTTCCTCACGAAATTATATTTCAAATTTATATTGGGTAAACATGTATATTAATTGGATATTTTAGAGTTCCAGGGGGTAGTACATGCGATGAACCAAGATAGGAAATGGGTGAGGACTGATCCAAACCATGTGTGACAACCTCTGTACACACCAAACCCCCTTGTTTGTATCCTCCTTCATGTCCTATGATTGATGACACACATAGGCATTATTAGATTTGGAATATACATTGCTTCGACATGGGATTGTTGGCAAGGGAAATGTAGGCCAAGGGGTTGGCATATATGGGGCTGGACCATCACACAGAGGATTCAGTTAGGTCTCCCTATTGTACGAGATATAGAGAAACTTTCGCTTCGATATTAGCACATTGGTTTGTAGTTTTAGTAGAAACTAGTTAGACTAATTTGATTTTCTTGGAGAATTTATTCTAATTATAATATAAACTACTTTGCTTTGCTTTGCTGTGGGAAAAGCAGAATGAAGCTTTTGGGAAGCTTGAAGAAAATGGGCTCACACAACGACATGAAGAAATATGAAATAGGTTATTGGAATTAGGCTTCAATTTTGATAATGTGGCAAACCGAGGAAATGCTGACCATCATTATTTGTTTGAATTTGAGATTGATCTAGAGGTACATACAGCTTGTCATGGTTAATAATTTGAAGATTGATGCTATTTAAAAAATTTATAGTGCCCGACTCCCTTAATAAATGCTAATGCTAATTCTAATTTGGGATTTTGTTTTTGTGCAGGTGAGAATAATAGAATTATAGATGGGGGAAGAGAGAATTTGAACACGATAAAATAATAGAATTACAGATAACATAAGGGAGAACTTCAAGACGAGAAGATAACCGCTTGCTGAGACCTAGAAGAGATCTAGAGGAATCAAGATGAACAATTCTAAGCATGGAACCTTGAGAGAATATTGAAATATATTCAAAATGAAAAGAAAGAGTTGAGGGATATGGAATAACAAATTTTCACTTTGTAGAATGAGCACGATTCTTATACTCAATACATGGACGAGGCCTATCCGTATCTCCACCAACTATGATATCAAAACATACAATACATTTCCTAATATATTTATTTTATTTTCTCTTACCAAATAATTATGAAATGCCAAATTATCATATCATATTTGACATTTGCATGGCTTAATTCCTTTGTTCAGAATGAACTATATTTGCAAATGAGGGCTGAAATAGACCATTCAATATTTAACTATAGGGTTAACCCTAACCCTTCTGCTTTGGAGGACATATCAAAAATTTAGATATTACTTTTTATTTTATTTAGTGTATTTTCTTACCTTTACTGTGTGGGAAGATGGGAAGTTAAGTTGAATATTCATTTTTACTTGCAGGGTGAAAAATTCATGAAAAGGTGGAATGAAAATAGTGAGTTCAAGGATGATTATGAACATAGATAGTTGACAGCTCGTAATGCAAAATATACCTCAAATTTTGCTGCTATAGATCTCTAAGCTTTTGAGATTACAATTACAATTACTAATATCAAGTTACTTTTTAGTTTGGATTAATAAAGATTAATACATAGTTTCTCTAAGACTAATATTTGGATATATTAAGGTTTTTTTTATCTCTCATGATTTTTATTTATAAATAATTATTTTTCTTTTTTATTTAGGTTGTTATACATTTATATACAAAATGTTTTAATAGTAGACTTGGATATATTTTATGTGTTGGATTGAGATACTTAACTTATGTTAGTTACATTGCAATAAATAAAAAATTAACAAAAAAATGAAACAAATATAAACAAATATTTTTGGACAATATTAGATCAATAGGGAAAATCATTTTATTTCTTGTCTAAATAATAAGAGAAATATGTTTGAGGTCATGGGAATTGTTGAAGAAAACTTCATTCCTTAGTGTTGTATTGACCACTATTGACAAGGAAAACACTTACTTCATGAATAATTTTGTGAGGAAATGGGATGGTGCAATCTAATGATGGTCACTTGTTACACATTAGATGTAATATAAATGGATTATATTAGATACATACACAACTAATCTTGCTTTGAGTTAAAAAAATGAAATGTAGTATATTGAATCGCTTTTCTGGATATATTAATTTTATCTATTAACAATGATCATAACTATCTTAATTTTAAAATTTTCCAAAAACGACTTTGGTTTTGGAGAAATGATGTGGTGTACTCTTTTGTAGGTGGAACCTATTTGTTTGTATGATTGAACATTGAAAGGGCTAAGTGATAACTTTGTAGAATTTAGTTGGAAATTTTCCTTTTACTTGAATTTGAGTTAATCCATTTAGCACCTGACTATTATTAAGTCCATTTAGCTTTTGAACCGTGGAATTTCAATTTTTCACCCTTCTAATGTGAGTGTGAGAATACCCATATACCACAACACATTATTTTCAAATTGGATGTGAGTATGATCACAACAAATTGCTATGAGTGTTCCACATCCAACCAATGATTTTATATTTCCCTTTCTCTCTACCTCAAACCCTGTATCTTTATCTTTATCCGCCAATTTCAGTGAACAACCCATATTTTTCTAAAAATTGTATCATGTCCAATCACATGTTCCAAGTCCAACCATTGATTTTATATTTTCCTTGCTCTCTACCTCAAACAATGTATCTTTATCTTTATCGACCAATTTCAATGAAAAACCCATATTATTCTAAAATGTGTATCATATGCAATCATTATTTGTTGTTCAAAGTAAATCAAGGTATCAAAGAATATTATGTACTCGAAAAAAAATTTAATTAAAATTTTCACATCCAAGAAAATAAAAATTGGAAAGTAAACATGAAGTAAACAAATCTAACCTATGAACTTTATATAGATTACAATTGGAATGTGTAATGTGTAATGATGTCTAGTATGTTGGGTTCTTAATAGTGATTAAAATAGGTTTGCAAATAGATTAATATAGTTAAACACATTAAACATAAATAGTGGCATACACAACACATCAAATATATTACGCATGTGTTCTCCTAGAAACACCACACTTGGTAAAACTAATAGACTAGTGAGTGTACAACTCTTATATTAATCAAACACTCAAAACAATTGTTTTTGTTGTGATTTTCTAGACCACAAATCACACTTGATCTTGTTTCATAGCCATTGCATCTTATGTATAGATGTAATACAACCAACTACTTGTTAATGAAAACCCATAACTTCCTTATCGAACATCGTTATTTTATTACAATTACATTGACTATGTCAACTGTATTCAATGATCTGTTGAGATTCCAATTGTTTGATCAGCTTCCTATCGAACAACTCATTTTCCTTTGACCAAACAACTTATCCTGTTCAATCAATCAACCATAATTCCATGGATGTCACCTCCAACTCGAGTCAAATTATACCACTTGATGATTGACTTTGCGAGTCAATGCATATTTAAAGAATATAACATTCCCAATATTCTCCCACTTGTTGTCTATTCATAAATAGGATATTTGAAATTTATTTAATTTGAATAGGTATAACAAGCGCATATTTTTCGAGCACCAATTTTTTTTTTCTCTAACCGAGTTTTTCAATAACTCTACAACTTTCTTCACTATGTTTACCCTTTCTAGTAGCACCTTCTTGTTTCCACCATCTCTCTTAGAATTTTATTGAACATCAATGTGTTTCTTCTTTGAATTTTGTGTCAAACTCTTTGCGAGGAATATTGCACTATAAATCATAATCCAAAATAGCAATATGTTGTCTAATCCCAACATCCAAACACAATCTCTTCAACTAGGCATATTCTTTGCAAGCAATGGAGTAGCTACCATGTATTCAATGTCGGTACTCAACAATGAGATTACCAAATTCCTTCTACTCATCCGACTGATAGTTCGATCAAATATATTGAACAAACACCTACTAGTCAGTAATCTATAGTCAATATCTCCATCCTAGTTGAAATAAGAAAAAATATTACATTGATTTTCTTGTTCTATTCATTCTCTCCACCATAATAGATTGCAAAATTAATAATGCCACATAGATACCTCCATATATCTACCCAATTGATGTAGACATGAACCCCATACAACCATTATTCCATCTGCTTTCCTCAGGATTTTTCTTTCTCCACATTTAGCAAACTCTAAATTTGGATTCTTGTCAAAATATTTCTTCTCTCGCAACTCTATTATGCAGCTCTGCTTCTTTAAATTCCACAAGATAGGTTTCCGTAAGCTTTCTTTTCCACAAGACAATTCCTTTCCACAACCTCAATCTCTCTCTCCACCTTCAACCTTTTCGCAATATCTTTTCCGCGACTTTGTTTCTGCATTTGTGGTTTGCGGAAATCCCAAATTCCAAATTTGACTTCTGTAATTATGTAGCCGCAACACTCCTTTCCACAATCAAATTGCGGATTGCTGATCCAACTTTTCCATAAGTTGAACTTCCACAATTTCCCTCCCGCAATTGCTAATCCAAGTTTTCGAGTTGTATAAACAAGCATATGTTTCGTTGAAGTTAGGAAAAACAACATTTTAACTTTTGTTGGTGTCTATTCTTCACAATAATTTGTACAGGATTCCAATCCAAACTCCTCTCATAACCACCATTTATCTTCTTACCATCTTGTAGGTATCATTCCCAAATATAGAATGCACTTCTGCATTCCCCATCTTGCTTACTAAGATCACGTTCCAAGAAAAACCTAGAATATGAAAGACTCCTAGAAGTGTTCCTATTGTTCTTTCTTTCGGCTTCAACCGAACTTTGCCTCATTCGACTATGTTCGTTGATTATTCATCTCCCAATAGAGAATCATTGAAATCAATCTTCTCATACTCACAAAACCATTCTTTGTGAGGTGTCATATGATATGATGCGCTCTGATCGATCAACCAAGACTCTCGATATGACTCTAGTCGTGTTCTTATGGAGGAAAATTTCACATAGTATTTCTCCTCTTGAAAAGTATTTCCATTATCCAAGTGAGCTTCCTCAGTCCATTTTTCCTTCTCGACTTAATAGATTGGAATGTCGGCTTATATTTTTGTGCGTGTGAGAAAACTCGAGTCATAGATAAAGGATCCACACACTACACAAAAACAGGATAACCACTTCCTAAAACATATAAAATATATGGAGAGATTAAGAGGAGAAATTTTGAGCATGGAATAATCGAACATGAACATATAATTTAAAAATATTGGAGACGAAAATAAATACTTGAGGGATATAGATTCCCAAATTTATGCTTTGCAGAACGAGAACAATTGTTATATTCAATGCATGGACAAGTCATATCCATATCTCCAACAGTCACGATATCAAAACATATATTGCATACTTTCTATTTTCTCTTTCAAAATAATTTGAACTAAATTAAAATAATAGTTAAAAATTGTAAGATTCAGCTATGTCAATTTATCATATCATACGAGACATTATATATTTTCAATAAGTATAATTTCATGGCTTAATTCGTCTGTTTGAAAATGTGTGCTGAAAGGGACGTTGCAACATTTAATTACAGGGATAAGCGTAACGCTTCCACTCTAGAAGACATATCAAAATTGGAGGTATTATTCTATTTTTATTTAATGCTTTTTCCTACTTTTAGTTTGTGGAAATGAAAATAGGGACTTAAGAAATGTTAGAGTCTGTAGGAAAAGGAATCAGGAAACGACATAAAATTTGTGTATGTGAAAGAGACTATTTGTTTAAAGACTATCTTTGAAGAGATTTAGAATATATATAGAATGAGGACTATGCACAACATACAATAAGAAAATATTGTGGATGTCAAATACCTAATAATGAGGGTTCTTGAAAAGATATATAATGAGAGCTATGCACAACATACAATAAGAAAGTATTAGTAAGTCCATTTAGAAACTGACTATTAGTAAGTCCATTAAGATTTTGCCGAGTGGGCTTTCAACTTTTTACCCTTCTCATGATCAAATTTTAAATGTGAGTGTGACAAGGACCCTGTACCACACAATATTTTTTTCAAATTGGATTTGAGGATGATCACAACCAATTTCTATTGGAGTGTTCGAAGCCCACCCATTGATTTTATATCTTCCTTTCTCTCTACTTCAAACCCTGTACCGTTATCTTTATATTTATCTTTATAGGTCGATTTTAGAGAACAACCCATATTAGTCTTAAAATTATATCAGGTGCTTTCACTATTGGTTGTTCAAGAAGATCATGTACTTGGTAAAAAAATTAATTAATATTTTCACATCGACTAAATGAGATGGTGAAAGTTAATGACGGTCTCTTCTTACACATTAGATGTCATAGAAAAATGAGCATTTGCCAACTTACATGAATTATTTGAGATACATACACAACTAATCTTTCTTTGAGTAAAGAGAATGAAATGTAGGAAAGTGAATCACTTTTCCAAATATATAAATTTTATCTACTGGGCAATTTACTCATAAATTTTTCTTTTACTGAAATTTGAGCCAATTCATTTAGCACCTCACTGTTAGTAATTCCATTTATCTTTTGACTCGTGGACTTTCAAATTTTCCTTATACGACTTGATTATCGAGATTAATAGTCAATAGATATTTACAGAATATAACATTACCAACATTCTCTCACGTGTCTTCTTTTCATAAATAAGAAATTTTAAATTTAATTAACTCGAATACATATAACAAGGCCATGGTTGAGGGGGATGAGGATAAATTAGACAGATAAAGAGGAAGGAGATGGGCGGGAAAGACGTTGATAAGTAGGAGGGATAGAGGTGAGTCATTATGAGGATGATATTCTATACATTGTGAATGAAGGGATGAGATCCGCTTCGATCGTGCTCACATAAATGGCGAGTGTGAGCGTATGATGGATAAAAAATCAAAGAAGTGGGAATAAATGGAAGGGGACGACTCAAGAAAATCAACACTACTTTCATGTGTTTTGAAAAGAAAACTACGTTTCAAAAATGTCCCATTCATAATGATTATTGTGCCAAGTGGCATCCAATCTCTATGGGGTTCTTTCATTTGAACCATCTCGGACGTCATCCTAAAGAATGTGAGAGGGTCTAACGTAAATGCTCTGTCAAAGAACAATGGGACTATGTCTTCCCACACGGTTAGGAGGATTGTGTCATGGAGAGGGGATACTTTTTGTTTGATCAAAGGGACACAAAGGATGATGGAGATCCTCGTTGGTGATGATGTGAAAACTTTGGCTCCAAAGAGAGCATCTCAAACCCAAACCATTCACTTTTGTTTCACTCCTTTCGTTGTCAATGCCAATGTTAGCCAGTCTATCAGCGAGCTGATTGTCATTAAGTTTTGATGTGGAAGGGATGGAAGTGTTAAAGCGAGGGAGTAGGGGCACTAATTATTCCATCCCATGCGTAAGGCTCAAGCTTCTAGTTATTTTCTCAAATTTTTCTCCTTATTAAATATTTCTAAAAGATGATATTAAAATTTGTGAATCTTCCTCTATGATGAGCTTGGTGAAATTATTTTCAAGGGCCATTTTGAGGCCTGACATGAGACCTTGCAATTCTGCAAAATTTTATGTTTTGAGGCCAATGAATTGGTAACAGTACAAATAATTTTCCCTTCGTTATCAGACATGACTCCCCGATACCCTTCTTTCCCAAGGTTGCCTCAAGAGGCTCCATCGAAATTGAGCTTGCAAGATCCCGAAGGTGGTGGATACTAAACAAAATCGAAGTGGAGGTGGATGCTGGTGGGAGCTTATGAACTTCTTTGGAAGTTGCCAATTGGGTTTGAGTAGTGCCAAATTATTTGTTCAGGAGGCCCACATTTGATGTCCTCCTTGCTCCAGGTGGTTTAATTGAGGGTTTCATTGATGTTGGATTTAAGGGAGCTCTATATATGATTAAAAATTTGTATTCAAGAAGAATAAAATCAGAAATTTCCTTTACATAGAATTTTTCTTCTCTTTTCTTAACAATAACAAAATTTTAAAAAAATTATAACAATAGACATCTACCTAGAAAATCATTCCCATGAACAATAGTACCTGTTGTACATCCTATCCACACGTGTTGTACCTGTTGTATGTCTTTCTCACTTATCGGCCTTGAAATTTGTAACATGCATGCCAAAATACATCCATTGTATTGTATGGACAGCTACAATAAATGCACTAGTGGTTGCCTTGGGATTTGATTTCACATCTGTTGTTCCATGGTAGTGTTAGAGTGTTGTACGATACTCTTCATGGCTGTATTGAGAAATATGGTGTTGAATCTTATTTCTAAATGTGCCTAATATTTCCTTAGGAATCTTCTTCTTCAGACTCCTTTTTCTCTTCTTGGTTGTGCTACATTCTCCTTTCTCCATTTCCTTTATTTTATAACTTTAGTTTTCGTAACTAACTAAATAATGCTACTACAGTTGGCCAAGAGGATTACAATTACAATTACTAATATCAAGTGACTTTTTAGTTTGGATTGATAAAGAGTAATACTTAGTTTGTCTAATATTAATATTTGGATATAGTAATTTTTTTTATCTATCATTAATTTTATTTATAAATAATTAATTTTCTTTTTTATTTACATTGTCAGAAATTTAGATACAAAATTTTTCAATAGTATACTTGGATGTATTTTATGTGTTGGATTGAGATACTTAACTTAATGTAAGTTACATTGCAGTAAATCAAAATTGAATAAAGAAATCAAACAAATATATTTGGAAAACATTAGATCAATTAGGAAAAGAATTTTATTTCTAATCTAAATAAAAAGAAAAATCTCTTCAGATAATGGGAATTATTGAAGAAAACTTCATTCATCGCTGTTGTATTGGCAAGGAATCCACTTCATCAATATTTTTGTAAGGAAATGGGATGGTGCAAGCTAGTGATGGTCTCTTCTTACACATTAGATGTAATAGAAAACTGAGGATTGACCAACTTACATGGATTATTTGAGATACATACACAACTAATCTTGCTTTGCGTAAAAAAAGATGAAATGTAGGAAATTCAATCACTTTCTTGGATATATAAATTTTATCTATGGGAAATTTACTTGAGAAATTTCCTTTTAGTGGAATTTGAGTTAATCCATTTAGCACATGGCTATTAGTAAGTCCATACTTTCGACCGTTTACCCTTCTGACGATCAAATTTTAAATGTGAGTGTGACAAGGGCCCTATACCACAATATATTTTTCTCAAATTAGATGTAGGGATGATCAAAACCAATTGATATTGGAATGTTCCATGTCCAGCCATTGATTTTATATTTTCCTTTCTCTATACCTCAAACCTTGTATCTTTATCTTTATTGGAAAACTTCAACGAGAAACCCATAATATTCTTAAAATATTATCATGTGCAATCACTATCGGTTGCTCAAAGTCGATCAAGTTATCAAATAAGATTTTGTACTTGGGAATAAATGAATTAAAATTTTCACATCCACTAAAATAAAAAATGAAAAGTAAACACGAAGTAAACAACTCTTACCTATGAATTGTATATACATTACGGTTGGAATGTGTAATGTGTAATGATGTCTAGTGTTTTGGGTTATTAATATTGATTAAAATAGGTTTGCAAATAGATTCATATAGTTAACCATTTTAACATAAATAGTGTCAAACACAACACATCAAATATATTACACATCATTTTTCCTAGAAACACCTCTTTAGGAACAAAGTTCCTCAATAATCGAATAACAAGAAAAAGTAACGCAGGAAAGCCATAAATGGATAAGTAGAAAGTAAAAATGCAATCTATCATAAATAAGTTATGATCTACATTTACAATGATGGGTCGTATATAATCCCACAGTTCGTTTACTAAGAGGCATGTCTTTTGCTTTAATTAATTAATTAATCATTAGTCCCAAAGTCCCAAATTATTTGTGAGGTGTCATATGATATGATGCTCTCTAATCGATCAAGCAAGACTCTTGATATGATTCTAGCTATGTTCAACAAAAGAAGATAACCACTTCCTAAAACATATAAAATATATGGCGATATTAAGAGGAGAAATTTTGAGCATGGAAGAATCAATCATGAACATAAAATTTAGAGATATTGGAGATGAAAATAAATACTTGAGGGATATAGATTCCCAAATTTATGCTTTGCAGAACGAGAACAATTGTTATATTCAATGCATGGACAAGTCATATCCATATCTCCAACAGTGACGATATCAAAACATATATTGCATACTTTCTCTTTTCTCTTTCAAAATAATTTGAACTAAATTAAAATAATAGTTAAAAATTGTAAGATTCAGCTATGTCAATTTATCATATCATACGAGACATTATATATTTTCAATAAGTATAATTTCATGGCTTAGTTCGTCTGTTTGAAAATGTGTGCTGAAAGGGACGTTGCAACATTTAATTACAGGGATAACCGTAACGCTTCCACTCTAGAAGACATATCAAAATTGGAGGTATTATTCTGTTTTTATTTAATGCTTTTTCCTACTTTTAGTTTGTGGAAATGAAAATAGGGACTTAAGAGATGTTAGAGTCTGTAGGAAAAGGAATCAGGAAACGACATAAAATTTGTGTATGTGAAAGAGACTATTTGTCTAAAGACTATCTTTGAAGAGATTTAGAATATATACAGAATGACGACTATGCACAACATACAATAAGAAAATATTGTGGATGTCAAATACCTAATAATGAGGGTTCTTGAAAAGATATGAGGACTATGCGCAACATACAATAAGAAAGTATTTGTAAGTCCATTTAGCACCTAACTATTAGTAAGTCTATTAAGATTTTGCCCGGTGGGCTTTCAACTTTTTACCCTTTTCGTGATCAAATTTTAAATGTGAGTGTGAAAAGGACCCTGTACCACACAATATTTTTTTTCAAATTGGATTTGAGGATGATCACAACCAATTGCTATTGGAGTGTTCAAAGTCCACCCATTGATTTTATTTCTTCCTTTCTCTCTACTTCAAACCCTGTACCTTTATCTTTATATTTATCTTTATCGGTCAATTTCAGTGAACAACCCATATTAGTCTTAAAATTATATCATGTGCATTCACTATTGGTTGTTCAAGAAGATCATGTACTTGGTTAAAAAATTAATTAATATTTTCACATCGACTAAATGGGATGGTGCAAGCTAATGACGGTCTCTTCTTACACATTAGATGTCATAGAAAACTAAGCATCTGCCAACTTACATGAATTATTTGAGATACATACACAACTAATCTTTATTTGAGTAAAGACAATGAAATGTAGGAATGTAAATCACTTAAGCAAATATATAAATTTTATCTATTGGGAAATTTACTCATAAATTTTCCTTTTACTGGAATTTGACTCAATTCATTTAGCACCTCACTGTTAGTAATTCCATTTATCTTTTGACTTGTGGACTTTGAAATTTTCCTTATACAACTTGATTATCGAGTTTAATAGTCAATGGATATTTACAGAATATAACATTACCAACATTCTCTCACGTGTCTTCTTTTCATAAATAAGATATTTGAAATTTAATTAATTCAATCACATATAACAAGGCCATGGTTGAGGGTGGGATGAGGGTAAATTAGAGAGATAAAGAGGAAGGAGATGGGTGGGAAAGACGTCGATAAGTAGGAGGGATAGAGGTGATTCATTATGAGGATGATCTTCTATACATTGTCAATGAAGGGATGAGATCTGCTTGGATCATGCTCACATAAATGGAGAGTGTGAGTGTATGATGGATAAAAAATCAAAGAAGTGGGAATAAATGGAAGGGGACGACTCAAAAAAATCAACACTACTTTCATGTGTTTTGACAAGGAAACTACGCTTCGAAAATGTCCCATTCATAATGATTCTTGTACCAAGTGGCAGCCAATCTCTATGGGGTTCTTTCATTTGAACCATCTTGGACATCATCCTAAAGAATGTGAGAGGGTATAACGCAAATTCTTTGTCAGAGATCAATGGTATTATGTCTTCCCACATGGCTAGGAGGATTGTGTCATGGAGAGGGGATACTTTTTTTTTATCAAAGGGACACAAAGGATGATGGATATCCTTGTTGGTGATGATGTGGAAACTTTGGCTCTAAGGAGAGCATCTCAAACCCAAACATTCACTTTTGTTTCACTCCTTTTGTTGTCAATGCCAATGTTATCGAGTCTATCAGCGAGTTGATTGTCATTAAGTTTTGATGTGGAAGGGATGGAAGTGTTGAAGCGAGGGAGCAGGGGCACTAATTATTCCATCCCATATGTAAGCCTCAAGCTTTTAGTTATTTTCTCAATTTTTTCTCCTTATTGAATCTTTCTAAAGGGTGATGCTAAAATTTGTGAATATCCCTCTATGATGAGCTTGGTGAAATTATTCTCAAGAGCTATTTTGAGGCCTGACATGAGGCCTTGCAATTCTGCAAAATATTATGTTTTGAGGCCAATGAGTTGGTAACAGTACAAATAATTTTCCCTTCGTTATTAGACAGGACTCCCCAATACCCTTTTTTCCCAAGGTTTCCTCAAGAGGCTCCATCGAAATTGAGCTTGCAAGATCCTGAAGGTCGTGGATACTAAACAAAATCGGAGTGGAGGTGGATGTTGGTGGGAGCTTATGAACTTATTTGGAAGTTGACAATTGGCTTTGAGTAGTCCCAAATTATTTGTTCAGGAGGCACACATTTGATGTCCTCCTTGCTCCAGGTGTTTTAATTGAGGGTTTCATTGATGTTGGATTTCAGGGAGCTCTATATATGATTAAAAATTTGTATTCAATAAGAATAAAATCAGAAATTTCCTTTACATAGAATTTTTCTTCTCTTTTCTCGACACTCACAAAACTTTAAGAAATTATAACAATAGACACCTACCTAGAAAATCATTCCAATGAACAATAGTACCTGTTGTACATCCTGTCCACACGTGTTGTACCTATTGTATGTCTTTCTCACTTATCGGCCTTGAAATTTGTGACATGAATGCCAAAATAAATCCATTGTATTGTATGGACAGTCTACAATAAATGCACTAGCGGTTGCCTTGGGATTTGTTTCCACATCTCTTGTTCCATGTTAGTGTTAGAGTGTTGTACGATACTCTTCATGGCTATATTGAGAAATATGTTGTTCAATCTTATTTCTATATGTGCCCAATATTTCCTTAGGAACCTTTCTTCTTCTTCACACTCCTTTTTCTCTTCTTGGTTGTGCTACATTCTCCTTTCTCCATTTCCTTTATTTTATAACTTTAGTTTTTGTAACTAACTAAATAATGCTACTACAGTTGGCCAAGAGGATTACAATTACAATTACTAATATCAAGTGACTTTTTAGTTTGGATTGATAAAGAGTAATACTTAGTTTGTCTAATATTAATATTTGGATATAGTAATTTTTTTTTATCTATCATTAATTTTATTTATAAATAATTATTTTTCTTTTTTATTTACATTGTCATAAATTCAGATACAAAATGTTTCAATAGTAGAATTGGATGTATTTTATGTGTTGGATTGAGATACTAAACTTAACGTAAGTTACATTGCAGTAAATCAAAATTCAATAAAAAAATCAAACAAATATATTTGGAAAACATTAGATCAATTAGGAAAATAATTTTATTTCAAATCTAAATAAAAAGAGAAATCTCTTTCAGATCATGGGAATTATTGAAGAAAACTTCATTCATCGCTGTTGTATTGACATGGAATCCACTTACTTTGTGAATATTTTTGTAAGGAAATGGGATGGTGCAAGCTAGTGATGGTCTCTTCTTACACATTAGATGTAATAGAAAACTAAGCATCGACCAAATTACATGGATTATTTGAGATACATATAGAACTAATCTTGCTTTGCGTAAAAAAAGATGAAATGTAGGAAATTGAATCACTTTCTCAGATATATAAATTTTATCTATGGGAAATTTACTCGGAAAATTTCCTTTTAGTGGAATTTGAGTTAATCCATTTAGCACATTGCTATTAGTAAGTCCATACTTTCAACCTTTTACCCTTCTCACGATCAAATTTTAAATGTGAGTGTGACAAGGGCCCTATAGCACAATATATTTTTCTCAAATTAGATGTGGTGATGATCAAAACCAATTGATATTGGAGTGTTCAAGTCCAGCCATTGATTTTATATTTTACTTTCTCTATACCTCAAACCTTGTATCTTTATCTTTCTTGAAAAACTTCAACGAGAAACCCATATTATTTATAAAATATTATCAGGTGCAATCACTATTGGTTGCTCAAAGTCGATCAAGTTATCAAATAATATTTTGTACTTGGGAATAAATGAATTAAAAATTTCGCATCCACTAAAATAAAAAATGAAAAGTAAACACAAAGTAAACAACTCTTACCTATGAATTGCATATAGATTATGGTTGGAATGTGTAATGTGTAATGATGTCTAGTGTTTTCGGTTATTAATATTGATTAAAATAGGCTTGCAAATAGATTCATATATTTAAACATTTTAACATAAATAGTGTCGAACACAACACATCAAATATATTACACATCATTTATCCTCGAAACACCTCTGGAAGAACAAAGTTCCTCAATAATAGAATAACAAGAACAAGTAACCTAGGAAAGCCATAAATGGATAAGTAGAAAGTAAAAATGCAATGTATCATAAATAATTTATGATCTACATTTACAATGATGGGTCGTATATAATCCCACAGTTCATTTACTAAGAGGCATGTCTTTTGATTTATCTAATTAATTAATCATTAGTCCCAAATTATTTGTGAGGTGTCATATAATATGATGCTCTCTCATCGATCAACCAAGAGTCTCGATATGACTCTAGCTATGTTCTTGTGGACAAAAATTACACATAGTATTTCTCCTCTTGAAAAGTATTTCCATCATCCAAACGATCTTCCTTAGTCAAATTTCCCTTCTCGACTTAATAGACTGGAATGTCAGCTTATGTTTTTGTGCGTGTGAGAAAACTAGAGTCATAGATAAAGGATCCACACACTACAACAAAAGAAGATAACCACTTCCTAAAACATATAAAATGTATGGAGAGATTAAGAGGAGAAATTTTGAGCATGGAAGAATCAAACATGAACATAAAATTTAAAGATATTGGAGATGAAAATAAATACTTGAGGGATATAGATTCCCAAATTTATGCTTTGCAGAACGAAAATGATTGTTATATTCAATACTTGGACAAGTCATATCCATATCTCCAACAGTCATGATATCAAAACATATATTGCATACTTTCTCTTTTCTCTTTCAAAATATTTTGAACTAAATTAAAATAATAGTTAAAAATTGTAAGATTCAGCTATGTCAATTTATCATATCATACGAGACATTATATATTTTCAATAAGTATAATTTTCATGGCTTAATTCCTTTGTTTGAAAATGTGTGCTGAAAGGGACGTTGCAACATTTAATTGCAGGGATAACCGTAACACTTCCACTCTAGAAGACATATCAAAATTGGAAGTATTATTTTGTTTTTATTTAATGCTTTTTCCTACTTTTAGTTTGTGGGAAAGAAAATAACGACTTAAGAGATGATAGAGTCTCTAGGAAAAGGAATGAGGAAACAACTTAAAATTTGTGTATGTGAAAGAGACTATTTGTTTAAACGGTGTATTTGAAGAGATTTAGAATATACATAGAATGAGGACTATCCATAACATACAATAAGAAAGTATCGTGGATGTCAAATACCTGATAATGAGGGTTCCTGAAAATATATAGAATGAAAACTATGCACAACATACAATAAGAAAGTATTAGTAAGTCCATTTAGCACTTGACTTTTAGTAAGTCCATTTAGATTTTGACTAGCGGGCTTTCAACTTTTTACCCTTCTCATGATCAAATTTTAAATGTGTGTGCAAGAAGGACCCTATACCACACAATATTTTTTTCAAATTCGATTTGAGGATGATCACAAACAATTGCTATTGGAGTGTTCCAAGTCCACCCATTGATTTTATATCTTCCTTTCTCTCTACCTCAAACCCTGTACCTTTATATTTATATTTATATTTATTGATCAATTTAAGTGAACAACCCATATTAGTCTTAAAATTATATCATGTTCATTCACTATGGTTGTTCAAGAAGATTGTGTACTTGGTAAAAAAATTAATTAATATTTTCACATTGGCTAAATGGAATGGTGCAAGCTAATGACTGTCTCTTCTTACACATTAGATGTCATAGAAAACTGACAGTTGGGCACCCAATATGCAAGTTAATTACAACTAACATACAGAGTGTGCAATATTTATTGTCAGCCGAGGGAAGTCTTTTATTTTGAGGATAACATGCACTATATATGCTGAAATAATAAGTTGTTGTAAGTAAACAATCCTATTCTCTGTTCAGCTATGCTCATCCCAAGAATCCACTAAATCTAGTTTACCTTCTAAAGAATATAGTCACAATTACCTTCTACTGTTCTTGATCTAGAATTGAAAGATTCATCAAATAACATCTAGATTACTTTTGCAAAAAATGAAATCCTTTTTACCAAACCATCCAATGATCCATCCAACTACCTTGATCTGATTATTCTACAAATCCAATAGGCATAAATTGAGTTAAGCTATTCTAGGAATTCAAAATACAGGAATATAATGTTGCAATCATGAAAGCAAAGGAACAACTTG
Organism: Pseudotsuga menziesii; assembly: GCA_001517045.1. Lineage (NCBI taxonomy): Eukaryota > Viridiplantae > Streptophyta > Pinopsida > Pinales > Pinaceae > Pseudotsuga > Pseudotsuga menziesii. The sequence goes on along the minus strand of LPNX011040684.1, from coordinate 124,643 downwards.
CAAGGATCTATGGAAAAAACAATTAAAAGATCTAGGGATGAACAGGGCCGTTACAGCTACCACATAGTTGCATAAGAAATAATTACCTATACAGTTGAATGTCACACCATGCCACTACAACTTTCCAAGAGATGCAATTAATAGCACACTATAAATATAGAACTGTTGCAGCTTACTATGAGGAAATGAAATTAACACAACATCACACAATAGAATAATTAAAATTCCTAATTTAACTCAGCAATCCCTGTGGGAAGGCGGGCCCAGCCTTCACATAGAGATGTTGGGAATAACACACGCTAAAACCCTGAGATCTGAAGTATCTCCTTGTATTAAAAAGGCAGACCAAATAAACAACCTCAGTCGTAGCTAATACAATAACTTGGTTAAGAGTTCAACCCCTGGCTCTAAACAATTCCCCATATGTATACAATGTCAATCATAGAATCCTATCCCTATTATTTGGTAGCCATGAAGATCTCTGATCTTCAGGCATCCTTAATTACAACAACCGTTATAACCGTGGTAGGATGTGAGTAGGAAATATAGGGAGACTGTTAATTGGCCCAGAAATAATGATATCCTCATATCACAACTATACACGAGTAGTGGCGCACTGTTGTCCTCCAAATCCATCGCATTCTGTTGCAGCTACCCTTGTACAACTTTCCCTGGAATAATATACTGAGACCACATTCTTTGGGAAATGGTAGGATGGATGGTGATCAGCTTAAGCAATGAATTTCCATCCTTTCCTTAACATGCTCAACCTGCTATACCTACATTCTCTATATCTCGAAATACCTTTATAAACCATCATATGTTAGGATATTTAAAGATATAGAGCCTTAATTACCACAATCCTAATCATTAAAAAAATAAGACAATGACCAACCATACCTTGGTGAATTGAGGAGTAGAGTGAGGAAAAAACATCTGTTTAGCATGCTCAATAGGGCAGGACAAGGCTAAAAGAGGTGGATAAGGATGGTAAAAAAGGGGACATTTCTGGGCCCAACATCTTTCCCCAACTGTCCTGTTGCATGTTCTCATGCAACAACCTCCATACTCTGAATCTGAATCTTGCACTATGCTTTGTTCATGGAGAGAAGAAAAGTTGTAGGGGAATTTAGACATTCCTTCTTTTTCTATAAACCCCTTATGGACAACCCAATATCTCCAACATTTCAGCTCCTCTACCTTGGTCAATTTTAAATCCACATTGTATGTTTTGCTAGCCACTAGATGAGAGGAAATTTAAATTTCAATCCCAACCAATGAACCCCACACTCCATTATGCATCCAACATAACCCTCAATACTGGAAAGTGCCTGTTCAAAATTTCTGTAACAGTAGGGGTCTCTATTTATGAGGGTTGGAGAGGTAACCTACCATCTGTGCTTACTACCTTCCAATGTTGTTTGTTGGTGTATATAATTTTGGCTGGTACAAGTAAAAATAACCCCTTCCTACAGTTCCATTATATGTCAAGTTTGGATGGGGCATGAAAGTAAACTCTGGTGTCGATTAAGGAGAATATGAGGATTTTGAGGTTCACTTCGGATCCATAGGTTAGAGCGGGCTTCATTGTGATAAAAATTTTGAAAATACCTTTGCCATTGAGCATGATTGCTCACAAAATAGGCAAAATCCTTAAAATGAACATCACCTGAAAAAGGAACAGGATTCGAATGGTGGTCCAAAGGAAAAGCCATCTCATGCAAGTACAGCTCACACAACATATTCTGGTCCTCAAAATTACTTCTTAAAAATTTCTCCAAGAATTTTGCTCAGGTTGATATTTCGTATGATCTCCCTTCTTTCACAGACCTTAATTTAAACCATAGAAATTGTTCGAATAAAAATACAAGGTAAGAGGAAGAGGGTACTCTAGTTGTCAGGATTTCTTGAGAAAGATCATACATATGGTCTTTTTCCTCCTACATAGACTTGAACTTTTTCAGCTCCCTTAGCTCCTTCTGTAGTTCTTCCTCTCAAAGTTTTTGGTTCATGCATTCTTGTGCCCATTTTTTCCTCAGTCCCTTGATGGTATTTTTATGTTCAGTGAGGGAAACCATCCCTTATTGGTATCTTTCCACCTGGGTCTTCCACTTTCTTACTTCCGTTCTCAAGATTGAGATTTATTCTGTAGGTTTCAGGGTTTCTTCTTTTTCAGGATACTCCTCCTTGTCAGAATCTAGATCAATAAAATTTTCAAGGGGTTCAGTCCACACCTTATTACCTGATGTGTCACATTGGACATTCTGCACTTCTGAGGTTATTTCTGGGGGTGCTAGTTCTTGTGTAACAACATCCCTTCCTAAATTCTCTTCTGCAACAACTCCAACCACTTCTGGAGATGTTGGTTCTTGTGTAATAGCATCCTTTTTCTAGGGTTCTCCTATGGTGACTTTGGAAATTGATTGTGAGGATGTTGGTTGTTATGGAGCAACTTCCTCCTGAATTTTAATCTTTCTCTCTACCTGATCATCAGTTACAATTTCAACCAGGGAATGCAAGGTTGTGGTTCTTGTGTAACAGAGCCTTGTTCTTCTTTTTCCTCATGCTACTAG
>LPNX011040684.1:23709-119163 GCA_001517045.1 Pseudotsuga menziesii | reverse complement strand
ATGATGGTAATCAATGCTCCACTGATGTCAATTAAACTTAGGATAGTGGTTTAACTAGGCCAATTTGACCGAAAGAGTGTGTATGATGGTAAATGTCTCCAACACTAGGATTGGATGTCTTCTTGAATATTAAGTTGTTCTTCAAGGATTTCAGTATCACCTAAGGATTTTGATTGAGCTTGTTCATCCTCACCTAAATCCACATCATGAATGACATCCAATTCGGGGTTGGTTTCCTATTGCATCCTGAGAGTTTCTACTGCAATTTTCAAGGATGTTGGTTCTTATGTAGCAACATCCTAGTTTACTTCTTCATCTCCCTGTTGTTGTGATTCCATTTCTATTATTTCTGTGTCATGAGACAATTCTGGAGTCATGGTACAAAGGTCTTCATTGAATTCCAGAATGTCTTCAATCCCTGGTTCTTCTTCTGTCATTTGGACGGCCAGTTGGACAAGAACATTCAAGGATGGTAGTTCTTGTGTGTTAGCATCCTATTCGACCTCATCATTGTTTTGTTTTGTGGTTCCATTTGTATTATTTTTGTGTCATGAGAGGGTTTAGGGGTCATAGTGCAATCTTCATCCATAAAATCAGGAATAACCTCATCCTCTCGTTCCTCTGTCCCAGGTTTGGTGGCAACCTCTATAGGAATATTCAAAGATGCTAGTTCTTGTGTGAAAACATCCTACTCATGTGAAAATTCCTTCTCATGAAGTTTCTCTTGGGGAATTTCACCATCTCTCAAATCAATAATTTCATCAGTAATATTCAAAGATGATGGTTCTTGTGTGACGACATCCTGCTCATTTGCAACTTCCTTCTGATCAAGTTTCTCTTGGGAAAGCCCACCATCTCTCAAATCGGTAATCACATCAGTAATATTCAAAGATGCTGGTTCTTTTTTGGAAGCATCCTGCTCATTTGCAACTTCCTTATCATGAATTTTCTCCTTGGGAGTCTCACCATCTCTCAAATCAAATTGTCCTTGTCCTTCCACAGTTGTAGGTGTAGACTGCTGTGTTGTAAAGGCACAAACTATAACCTTATAACCCGACTCATCAAATATTTCTCCACATGTAGGACATACCACTCTTTCTTCCTCATTTCTAGCCTCGGTAGGATTTGATACTTCTAGTTGATCTGCAGCTTCAACCAATGTGTGTAGCATCTTTTCCCCCTGTTTTCTGCACGCTTCCTTTGAATTTTCTAGTTCTTTTTAGAGTGATTTTACTTCCTCTTTTAATAGCCTATTTTCAAACATAAGTCCTTCAATTTGTAGTTCCTGTGGGGTGTCAATTGTTTTGGTCCAATATTTCCCTTGCTGCTTCTGTTGTTGTGACTGACCTAGTTCTTTTCCATCTTATTGGTGGTGATGCCTTAATTTCATCCTTAATTTCATGCTTTGATCTCCTCCTATTTCTCTGTGGTGTTGGAGTTTCTAAATTCACAACTGATGTGGAAGAAATATCCCCTGTTCCATCATTTTCTTGTTCTTCAGGGTGTTCTTCCTCAATTAGGGTTCCTCCCCATTCAGGGGAAGATTCAATGGTCACCACCTCAGTGTTTTCTTCTATTATCATAGCTCTATCATATTCAGGTTCAACTGTCACAGCATCTAATGCTGGTCCAGTCTCACCCTCTTCTGTCAGAGCTACCTAAATATTTAGTTCTTCCATAGGGTTTTCTTGTACATCCTCTCCCAATTGTTATGCTTGTTCCCCTAAGTGATCCTCCGATCCAGTCTCATCTCCCCTCCCAAATAAATTGGAGGGTCTCCAAACCTCCCGTTGCTCTACATTTCACCCCAACTATGGATTGAATGGCTCTTCTTCATTTTGAATAGGCCCCACAAGTACAGGTACGTTGATTTCTTCTTTTATTTGAACACCGGGTAGAAGAGCAGGTTCCTGAACTTGGGCTGTAAATTACTCCCAAGTTTGGTTTTGTTGAGCAAGGGTCCATAAAATTATTAATTTAATGAGGCCATGGTGGGTAAGTGAGGAGAGTGGATGCTTGACAGCTCGGATAAACCCCGCCATATGATGTAAATCATTGAGTAAATAAAATGGAATGTTTAGCAAAGCCCTGTGACAGAGGTGGGATAATAAAGGAAATTTAGAGTGATAGAATGTTTGGTACCTACCTTCGTAGGTGATGTACTTCTTGAGAAAAATGGTGATTTGATCCATGGCCATGGCAATGATTGTAATTCTATCCCCTTTTGTGTCGTTTGAATGTTCCCCCCTTCCCTCAAAAAATCTTGTACTACTGCATTATTGGGGGTTCATCATCCGAACCAAGCTATGCCCACCTACGGAAGACCAATGACCTCAACCACTATGGATTTGGAGACATCAATACATAATACCAAAACCTCTAAGTGGGTTTTTGTAATATTCAAGGTGAACTGTAAAGCTGCGAGTCACAGTGAAATCCATTCAGGTGTTGGAAAAATTCAGTCCAACCCACAGCTTGAAAGATGGAGAAAAATTTAGCATTTCGTCTGAGTTCTCGCATGTTTGGAGGTTCATACTGAGATAGAATACCCATGTTTTCCTGCCTTCAGAAGTATGTTGCAGTATGACAAATTACAGATTTCGACAATGGAGGTTACAACATAGAGTATGCATGAACAACTGAGAGTGGAGTTGGGTAAATTCAGAAATTTTCAGCGTATCATATTATTTGAAATTGATCCGAAATTAGGAAAGTTGGTGGTTATTAGGTAACATAATTAGTCATTACATGGCATAAGTGGAGAGTTAACGATGCAATAATGGCCACATAAAGGAAGGTATGATCGATATTGTCACATACAATTAATACTTAATCAAGTAGTTAATCAAATCCGTACCTTCGAAAATGCGTGATGGATGATGTTATTTGGAGAATAGAAAAATCTGTGAGGTGTAGTCATTAAATGTGGTCATTACCATAGGGATACTGTAATGATATTTTCAACCGGTGAACCATCGTATCAAATTGATCGAAAACATGATGAATGCTAGAGGATAAATCGAGTCGCTGGTGTCAAGAATTAGAGCCATATATCGAGGAGTTGCTAACTTGCAAAGAGTTCTACCAATAACAAAGGACTCATAGCCACAGGCCATAAAATAATCAATGGTTTAGCACAGGCATGGCCTTGGATGATAGAAAAATCAGCCAGATGTAGCGGAGTTGCAGCTACTGGAAAAGGATGAAAAAGGCGTTAGGAGGATGTAAGTTGACAGTGTTGCAGCTGTGGAGAAAGGTGTTGCAGCTATTGGAGAAAGGTGTCACAGCTTGCGGAAAAAGGGTGTCATAGCTACCGGAAAAAGGGTGTCGCAGGTGCCGAAAAAGATGTCGAAGCTACCAAAAAAATGGTATTGCATCTACAACAGATTTATTTAAGGAAAAAAAAATTGGTTCAAGAAGTTATAGAAGAATGACATTGGTCACTAGTCCTGATGATGGACACCACTCTTAGGTGCTTTCCTGCACATTTCATAAAAAAAAAATGGATGAAGTGCAAAAGAAGAAGATAACAATAACAGAAAAAAACAATTTAGTTATGTACAAAGATTCATATGTGATTTATAGTGATTAATTAAGGATTGACAAGGGCAGAGGGAAATTTATGCTCTTGTGTTAACTGGTAGTCTGGATCAACTACAATTTATGAGATAAATGTGTCCTTTGAAATGGGATGATGGTACAATCGTAGCATGTGACTATTAGTGAATAATGGTGTGTGGTTCTCATCAATGGTTACCAGGAGGACCATACCATTATCAAATACTCTGTCTACTAGGTATGGGCCCAACCATCTTGTGCGTAGTTTACCCTTGAAGTCTCTTTTAAATCTGGAATCATATAATAGTGCTGAATCTCCCTCATAGAAGACCTTATTTTAGATGAATCGGTCATGCCAATTGGATCTCTATTGTTGAATTAACACTGTATGGTCAATAGTGGCTAACTGATTCTCGTCCATTTCGTTCAATTGATTCAATCTTCTCTTCTAGGATTTAGTTACATCTAGGTTAACCTCTGTGGCCATCTTCAAGCTCTTAATTTCAAATTCAATTGGGAAGATGACACTTTTCCCATACACTAAGTCATAAGGAGAGAAACCTGTAGTGTTATGCCAAGTGGTGCAATATGCCCATAATGCTTCCAGAAATCTGTCATCCCAATCTCTACGATGGCTCTTGACCGTCTTGGTAAGGATGGCTTCAATGAATTTGTTAGTGCTTTTCACCTGGCCACTGGCTTGGGGATGGTAAGGTGAAGCGATCTGGTGCTAAATATGGTACTTCCATAGTAGAGATTCAAATTCATGCGACACAAACTGCGGTCTTGCATTGGTAACCACTTCCTTGGGTACCCCAAAATGGGTAAATATTTCACTATACATGAAATCAATCACATCTTGGTCATTGGCTTTCGCTAGAGCCATAGCTTCTACCCATTTCATCATGTAGTCAGTACAGACCAAGATGTAGGCTTTTTGCCTAGAATGAGGGCTGATAGGACCAAAAAAATATAAATCCCACCTATCAAAGGGTTCAACTAGTAATTATGGTGGTAGAGGCATTTGATCTAATCTATTGGGCTTGCCCATCCTTTGGAAGCTATCACAAGACTCCACATATCTTTTTGCATCCCTAAAAAGGGTCAACCAATAGTAGCCCATTCTCAAAATTTGTGTCCTATCCTTCTGTCCGCAAAATGCCCCCCACAAGGCTCATCATGGCATGCCTTAAATATATGGAATATTTCATCTTCTCTTACACATCTTTCGATCTCAATATCAGGGCCTGTTTAGAAGAGATGATCGTTTACCCAACAATACCTTGCACTTTGCTGAATAATTTTCCTCTTTTCTCTTTTGGAAAAATGTGCTAGGAGCTTTCCTATAGCCAACTAATTAGTGACATCTGCATACCAAGGTGAGTGAGCTAAAACTGCAAATAATTGTTCATCTGGAAAAGAGTCCTCAACAAGCAAATTATCATCACTATTAGTGAAACGAGATAAGAAATCAACGATAACATTTTCTCTTCCAGGTTTGTCTATAATGGTAATATCAAACTCTTGTAATAATAAAATCCATCTAGTGACTCTGGCATTAGTAATAGGTTTATTCATTATATATTTGATGCCAGAGTGGTCAATGTGCACAAATGTAGAATATCTGGTAACATAATGTCAAAATTTGTTAATGGAGTAAACAATGGCTAAGAACTCCTTCTCGGTGATAGTATAATTAACTTCAGCAGGGGCTAAGTTTTTACTAATATAATAGATTGCATAAGGTGCTTGACCATCCTGCTGACCTAAAACTACTCCAATAGCAGTATCAGAAGCATTTGAAGAAATGTGGAAGGGCAGGGTCTAATTGGGTCCTCTTAAGATGGGGGCTATGGATAGTTTCTCTTTAAGTTTAACAAATGCTGTTTGGCATGCCTCATTCCAAACCAATTGCACGTCCTTCATTAATAATGAAAACAAAGGAGAGGCAAGTTTGGAAAAAAATTCTATAAATATTCGGTAATATTTAGCATGCCCTAGGAAACTTCGCACTTCTTTTTGAGATACAGGAGTAGGTATTATTTTTATTTCCTTAATTTTCGAGGGATCCACCTAGATGCCCTCAACAGAGATGAAATGCCCCAATACTACTCCTTCACTCATCATCATATTGCACTTTTTAGTGCTTAAAGAGAGTTGGGTCTGTTCACAGCAAGTTAAAACCTTTTTCAAATTTTCTAGTGCTTCTTCAAAATCTTTTTCGTAAGGAGTAAAATAATCCATCAAAATTTCCATACTATCATTAAATCATTTAGAAAATATGCCAATCACGGCTCTTTGAAATGTTTCTAGTTCATTTCATAAACCAAAGGGGAGCACTCTATAAGCAAATGTTCCCCAGCGACAGGTGAAGGTAGTTTTATCCTAGTCTTCAGTAGCAATCTGGATTTGACTGTACCCGCTAAACCCATCTAGGAAGGAGAGGAACTTCTTCCCGGATAAGGTTTCAAGTACTTGATCGATAAAAGGAAAGGGAAAATGATATTTTTGTGTTGCCTCATTCGTCTCTCTATAGTCCACACAGACTCCCCATTTACCATTTTTATTGGGTACTATTACAAGTCGAGACACCCACTCGCTCTCTGAAATCAGATATATAAATCCTACTTCCAGAAGTTTCTGCACTTCTTCCTTCACTATGTCCCTAAGATTGGGGTTCATTCATCGTTGAGGATGGCACACAAGCTGGGAGTCACTTTTAATATAGATATGATGGGTGCAAAGGTTAGAGGGAATACCTCTTATGTCTGTGTACTCCCAGAAAATGCCCCCTTGTGTTCTTTTAAGAGACTAATCGGGCACTTCTTTTCATCTAAGGAGAGGCCAGGGTTAATATTCAGGGTCTTTTTAGACTCTACCTCTATAGGAATACTTTTCAAGTTTTTAAATACTGGAACTATATGCGTGTCACTGACTAATGCCTCTTCCGTGAGATTTTCTTGTTCTTCCTCACCTAGAGTAATGTTCAGGATTTGATAAATTTCTTTATTGATTAAAGTGGGTTCACTGATGAAATTATTAACAGAATCATCTTCAATTTCATCCTTAAAGGTTAAAGCCTTCCCTATCGTTAATAATGGTTGAACTCCCTCTTCTTCCTCTAGCTCCATCCATAAACGAGTTTCATATTCTAGGCTCGCTCGAGCGGGAGGATAGAGAGTGAGGTTCCTTGTCTCGGTGGCATCTAATATGGTCATAGACCCAGATCAACAACTGATGCAAGCATCCGCTATGGCTAACCAAGGCCTTCCCAGGATCAGTGGGTGTCCTCCTAGCTACGACTTAGGTTGTAAAACCAAGAAGTCAGCAGGGTACTCCCAAGAGTCAACTGAGATGACAAGATCATCCAAAATTCCTTCAGGTTTAATGGTGGATCTACCTACCAGTTCTAAAATGATGGGGGTTGGATTGAGATTAGTGAGCCCAAGTTTCCTTACAATTTCAATTGTAATGACATTAATCATTTCTCCTAAATCTATCAATACGTTGGGTATCTGTGTATGCCCAATATGCATAGTGACAGTGGGATTCCCAGGATTATCATATTTGGCCAAAAGGGTTTTTCCCATTATTAATGCAGATAATTTCCCTATGACATGAACAATGGGAGGACCTGTGGGTTTCCTTCCTAGTTTCCTTGTGCACAGATCCTGAACAGTTCTAGCATATATAGGTACATCTTGAAGATCTTGAAGGAGGGGAATTTTAACATAAAGATTCTTTAACTCTCCTAAGAGGTTAAATTGAGGTTGTCCCACTACCTTTGGTAGCATTAATAGTGTAGGGTATGGCTGTTTCCTAATCAGCTGAGTAGGCTGTGTGTCGCTGGGTGTATTATCCCATGTTTTAGCCCACACATCAGTAGGATGTTCAACATCTTCAATGATAGGGGTCATATTAGATAAATTTTGTGGGGTCACCCCTTCTTCCTACACAGGGGATCAAACATCCTCAATGATCAAAGGCTCCACTACCTTTCCTGATCGTAAACGAATATCATTGCAGGGAACAGGAGTAAGAGAGTAAGAAACCATATTGATAGTCTCAAATTGATGGATTGTTTTATTATTTGGGTTAGGATTAGGTTGAGTAGGTAGCTGAGGTTGTATTGGTAAGTTAGGGGCAGCATCATTCTGTAATCACAGCTGTGGCTACTAATAAGGCTGAGGATATTGAGGAGGGTATGGTTGCTGTTGATGTAGAGGTTGTTGGGGAAATTGGTTCTTTGGATGGAAATTCCTCCATCTAGGAGACCAATAAGTTGGTTTGATTGGTGGCTGTGGTGGCTGAACCCAGGGGTTTTGGAGTTAAAATTTTGCATTGAAGGTTGAGAGGGGTACCATTGAGGGTTAGAATAAGATGAATGGAATTGTGTATTCATGTTTTTCATATTATTCCAATTACTCATGTTATTTGAAAATGGGAATGATTCTAGAGTCATACCTTGATTTTGAGGCTACTAGGGCTTCTTTTGTGCAATAAAATAAGCTGGTTCCACCTCTATATTTGATGCCTGTAGAATGGCCTTCACTTGGGGGAGTGACGGGAATTCGTTTGTGTCATGGTTTAGCTCACATAGCTGACACACTTCTATCTTTTCCAGTGAGAACTCCTTCAGAGGATGTTTCTTTCTCAATTTAGGACATAACACTCCTAGTGTTAGATCCTTCACTCCCTGTTTTTACTTTTCCCTCAAGACATCTATTTCCAAGGAGATAGAGCTCATCATTTCTATTTTAAAATTTTTTAGGAGGTTGCCTATCTCTACACACATGGCTCCTCCATTAGATGACTTCTAAGTTTTGTTGAAGACATCACATTCTAATTTTTCCTGCTTATCTCGCTTATTATTCCTGGAAGATCCCCTAGAGTACCTTTTACACAGTTCCACAATTTTCTTGAAAGGCTCCTTGGAGATATCCCCCTTTCCTAACAGGTTTATCATATCTAGGAAATCATCCCTAATCCCGCAAATCAAGATTATTTTGAGCACATATAACCCCATATTAGTCTATCCAGCTCTTTGCACATTGTATAAAAGCTTCTCAACAAAATATTCCAGACTTTTGTCCTCCTTTTGTACCATTTTAAATAGTTATTCTCTCTTATCCTTGGTGTTGCAATATTCCTGATATTTATCTAGGAACACCTGTTTCATCCTATCCTAATTAGTAACAGTTCCACCTCCTAGGCTCATAAATCAGTGTAATGCATTGTCCTTCAGAGTGGAAGGGAAGAGCTTTAGCTTCTGTGCATCGGTGGTGTAGTCATAGCTATGACAGAGGATATCAAATTTGAAAATAAATTCATTTGGATCCTTTGTGACTTTTCCATGAAAGTGGGGAAACACCGATGGTGATATATTTTTCATAGGGTTTGTCCCTTCTGGTTGTTAAATTGGGAATTGAAGTGTAGCCATTGTCGCTTGAGGTAGGGAATTACCTTCACGATGATGATTTTCTCCCATTGCCTCTTCTTCGTTAGATTCATGTCTGTTACTCATATCTTGTTTTGTTTTCTCCTCTTCCTTCTTCAACTGATCAATGAATTTCTGATGGAACTGTGCCCACTCCTCTTCAGTTACAAACTTCCCGTTAATGTGATAGATTGGGATCTATAGTACTAACTTTTTCCTCGTCTGCAGGGGTATTTGAGGGTGTTGCAGCTGCTCGTGTGTTATCCACTGTGGATCCTGAAGCTAGCACCCTAAGATTGGTAGGGCTTCTTCTGATAGGTGTTTCCTGATAGTGAGCCCTGGTAGAAGAATTGGTTCTATAAATTAGATTGTGAATGAATGTTCTTCTCCCCAATTCTGGACCTCGAATGCGACCTCGACCACCTGTAGTGTTAGTGTTTTGTGGGGTTCTAGGATTTATAAGATGGTCACGCTGTACCCTTCTTGTATTCATGCAAACCAAATCATTCAAATAGAAAAATTGAAGAATACTAAATAGAAACAATTAGAGGATGCAACTATGATAGTGTTTAATACTATCCTCCCCGGCAATGATGCCAAAATATTGGGCACCCAATATGCAAGTTAATTACAGCTAACATATGGAGTGTGCAATATTTATTTTCAACCTAGGGAATTCTTTTATTTCTAGGATAACATGCACTATATGCTTAAACACTGAGTTGCTGTAAGTAAAGAATCCTATTCTCTGTTTAGCTGCACTCATCCCAAGAATCCACTTAATCTAGTTTACCTTCTAAAGAATACAATCACAATTACCTTCTAATGTTCTTGATCTAGAACTTAATGATTCATTAAATCACATCTAAATTAATTTTTCAGAAAATGAAATCCTGTTTACCAAACCATCTAATGATTCACCCAACTATCTTGATCTGATTATTGTAGAAATCCAAAAGACATAAATTGAGTTCAGTTATTCTAGGAATTCAAAATACAGGAATAGAATGCTGCAGTCATGAAAGCAAAGAAAAACTTGCAAGGATATATGGAAACAACAATTAAAATATCTAGGGATGAATAGGGTTGTTACAACTACCACATAGTTGCATAAGAAACAATTACCTATACAATCGACTGTCACACCATGCCACTACAACTTTCCAAGAGATGCAATTAATATCACACTCTAAATCCACAATTATTGCAGCTTACTATGAGGAACTAAAATTAACACAACATTGCACAACATAATAATTAAAATTCCTAATTTAACTCAGCAGTCCCTATGGGAGGGCGGGCCTAGCCTTCACACAGAGATGCTGGGAATAACACACGTTAAAACCTTGAGATCTGAATTAAATCGTTGTATTAAAAAGGCAGATCAAATACACGACCTCAGTCGCAACTAATACAATAATTTCATTAAGGGGTTCAACCCCTAGCTCAGAACAGTTCCACATATTTATACAATGTCAATCATAACATCCTATCCCTATTATTGGGCAACCATGAATATCTCTGATCTTCAGGAGACCTTAATTACAACAACTGTTACAACCGTGGTAGGATGCGAGTAGGAAATATAGGGAGACTATTAATTTACCAAAAAATAATGGTATCCTCAAATCACAACTATACATGAGTAGTGGCACACTATTGCAGTCCAAATCTGTCGCATTTTGTTGCAGCTACCCTTGTACAACTTTCCCTAGAATAATATACTGAGACAAAATTCTTTGGGAAATGGTAGGATGGATGGTGATTAGCTTAAGCAATGAATATGCATCCTTTCCTTAACATGTTCAACCCACTATACCTGCATTCTCTATATCTAGAAATACCTTTATAAACCATCATATGTTAGCATATTTAAAGATATAGAGCCTTAATTACCACAATCCTAAGCATTAATAAAATAAGACAATAACCAACCATACCTTGGTGACTTGAGGATCATAGTGAGGGAAAAACCTCTGTTTAGTACGCTCAATAGGGCAGGATAAGGAAAAAAAGGTGGACAAGGATGGTAAAAAAGGGGCCATTTTTGGGCCCAACACTGAGCATATACCAACTTACATGAATTATTTTAGATGTAGACAGTTACAATCATAAAAATTCCAGTTTACAGTTTACAATCTTGTTTGGTCAAAACCATAATGATAATAAAGCCTGTAAATGTTAACAATCATAAAAATAATACAAGCCATCATTGAAAATCACCATCTGAAGCATGGATATGTCCAATGGACACCTACAGACCATCCACAATCAACATCCATAACCATCGGTCTAAAATTAATCCTTGACCCTGCTCTTGGATTGGTCAACACTGGGTTGACCAGGTCAAGGATGATCAAATGATGACCCAATTAGTGCTAAACTCTTATACTACAAAGTACAATATGGGCATGGCTGCACAATTATCTATGATAACAATGAGACTTAACTACAATTAGATTTTGTTGGCAACTATAATCACAATACATATATAATAATATATGAAAAAATGATTACGTGCTTCCAACAAGAACCTCGAGTATATACTCATTTATAGATTTAACCATTTTTCCAGTCAGGGGTGAAGGTGAATAAAACCAGGTAGGGCCAAGGGAATGACTTGACACTCGACACTATAAGCATCTAGTTTAAAGGACAAAGGGGTCCCCACAACACACAAGTTGGAATAGGTGAACAATAGGGAATGAGTATGTCTCACAAATGGTTGGAATGATGAGAAGGATCCACTAGACTCTAGACAAGCAACCTTTAAGTACTTTATTTGCACAACAATATACGTCAGTTAACCTCTAGAAGCAGGTTCCCTGGTAAGCCTTTTGGGATTCTCGAAAACAAAAAATACATGACCTTTGGGGGATAGTCTCACCTTGTTTCCCTGTGGGGGAAAATGAGCTTTACATTATACAAAGAATGAGTGCTCATCCTCTAGCTATTCAAAAAAAAATTTATTTATTAATTTTCTAGCCTTCAAGATGAGGTGCCCTAGAAATCCTTCTTGGATCTAGAAAATGACAAAGGATTAGCCCTACCAGGTTTTCCTCACCCTTATATCCTGTGAGCGTAAATGAGCCTTACACCATACAATGGAATAGTGCTCATATCTTGGACAATGACTAGTTTTTCTTTTATTTGCAGTAGCATTTAAAGGAACTTTTGCTTTGCTGGTAGGGCATCCATTTAGAATAACTTTAATATCTAATTCCTTAGTGTATAAAGACACTTTTTTGGTAAGACTACTTGTGATCAATACCTAGAGGAATACCATCCCTATGAAAATCATCACATAAACTAACACTGAGACACAATATAAACATGGAGACCTATTCCAACATAGAGGTGAAGGTGGAGGAAATCCTAGATGCCACTAGTCAAGTTACAAGTCAAGGTTAATCAACAACAAGGTAAGGCAATGGATGGACAAAGAAAATGCATATGGTTCCAATACCAGTGTAGATCCAAATCCTTGGCTCTATCAAGCATTGAGAGGGATAAAATATCTCAAGGTGAAAACCTCTTCTTAGGTATTCAATTCAATGAACTATAAACTTTGGTGTGTCCTATATATAGCCATTGATTTGATTCAAACCAAAAGACACAACTTTTTATTTAAGGTCCACATATATTATTTTTATTATTAATATTTAATATTATTTATGGCCAACATATAATATTTATTAAAATATTTATTTTTTTAGGAACAAACATTACAACATTTCCCCATACAGGGTTTTAAAACCATATGCAAGGGCCTCCTACAACCATGGGTTGTTTAAGAGGCCTTGCACATAGTCTTAAAACCATTTGCAAGGTCCTCCTAAACCATGTACAATAAAACCATGGGTTGTTTAGGAGGCCTTGCACATGGTTTTAAAACGATATACAATGCCCTCCTATACCATGTACAATAAAACCATGGGTTGTTTAGAAGGCCTTGCACATGGTTGGTTTTAAAACCATGTGCAAGGCCAATATTTTTTTGGGGATAATTCAAGTTTTTATTATTTTTTTATTTTGTTAGGTAGGAACATTACAATATCTCCCCCATATTATGTTTTTTTTCTCACCCACATTATTTTTGTAGATAATTAAATTTTTACTTTTTTATTTTTTTTGTGAGGTACGAAGATTACAACATCTCCGCCATATTAGGTTGTTTTTCTGGGTGACATTTATTTTGTCCTGTAATTAAAATTTTGATTTTTTATTAATAAAAATAATGTTACAAGATCTCCCCCATACATTTTTAGTTATGTGGAGAATTTGTATACTCGGTTTTGCGACTTGATAAAATTCCATCCTTACCTTAGGGATCTGTTATGAACCTCCAAATACCATCTAGGCCGCTTCAATATTTCTTGAACTATATTTATATAGATATAGGATAAACCTCTGCTTGTTTCTTTAGAAGTTGAATGCTTTAAGCACTTTGGGAATCAATATGACCTAGGTCCTGTGCGGTTGAAAGGAAAACGTAAAGTCATAGATATAAAAACCCTCCTTTTATACTCCTGCATTTTATTTTTCACATGATCCTAGAACTTCATGGCTGAAATAAAGGATTGTTGCATATAGCGATTGTCTTTGTGTACAAAATTATTTATGGCTTTTTATACAGGATTTATATCTTTTAAATCCCACCCTAACCCTAGTACCTGATATGCAATGAGTATATAAGTAAATGGGAGATTTTAACCTCAAGCTAAAACTAGGATATAAGCATTAATCCACTATTGTCACACAAAGATTGAGAGTTTCATCCACCTCCATGCACTAAAGTACTTAACCAAGAAATTCTCTATTATTTTCAAATTTAACTTTGAACTACTCTTAGTGATAAATTGTATGAGAAAACAGTGATAGAGTGTATGAGAAAACATGAAGAAGTAGGGCAACAAGGATGTTGCTGATTGTATCACTTTATCATAATAGAAATCTCATGATGAGAGAGTTTTGTGGACGTATCCCATGGATTGGGTGAACCACATACATCTATGCCTTCTTATGTATATTCTTCATCGTTTGTGAGATTGTGATTTATGTATCTTTTTCATCATTGTGACATTGTAACCTATGTATTTTTATTATTTGTGATATCAAGATTTATATTGATATCGAATGACACCAGATGCCATTGAGTATTAATATTATATGAGTTAAGCATTGTTGAAATATAAAGATGAGTGGTTATGCACAAATCTTTATAAGAGGTATTGATTTTAAAGGTTTCTTGTGAATTTACTTATTGTACATGCTATTCGTAAGTGGGAACAACTTCTACATTAAGTATACATTCTCTTTATTTTGTATGAATTGATGTTTGATGGGAAATGCCTTGAAAACTATGAGTCTTCCCTATTTTTCTTGCTAGGTGGTGATAGTGCACTCCAAGGAAATCCTCTTAATAATTCCTATTGAGCCTTAAACATGATGAAAAGATGAAGGTCTTGTTTAAGAATAAGTGCTTCCAATTATAAAGGAATAGAAATAAAAGCTATTAATGACATTAGATAACATTGAGGCAACCATGGTAATATTAAATGTATAATGAGTCTTTCAGATGGAAATTTTTTTGGTACTCATGCAAGTGTGTTACAGATAGAGGTGATTCATTATGAGGATGATCTTCTACACATTGTGAATGAAGGGATGAGATCTGCTTGGATCGTGATCACATAAATGCCGAGTTGCATCCATGATTGGGAGGTATAGAGAGAGGGATGAAGAAATGAAGAGTGAGGAATGAAGGCACATGATGGTAAAAAAATCAAATAAGTGGGAATAAATGGAAGGAGATGACTCAAGAAAATCAACACTACTTTCATGTTTTTTGACAAGGAAACTACGTTTAAAAAATGTATCATTCATAATGATTCTTGTACCAAGTGGCATCTAATCTCTATTGGGTTCTTTCATTTGAACCATCCTGAACGTCATCCTAAAGCAAGTGAGAGGGTCTGACGTCAATTCTTTGTCCGAGATTGATGCTACTATGTCTTCCCACACAACTAGGAGGATTTTGTCATGGAGAGGATTGTGTTTGATCGAAGGGACACAAAGGATGTTGGACATCCTTGTTGGAGATGATGATGAAACTTAATTTGGCTCCAAGGAGAGCGTCTCAAACCCAAACCATTCACTTTTGTTTCACTCCTTTCGTTGTCAATGCCAATGTTAGCCAGTCTATCAGCAAGGTGATTGTCATTAAGTTTTGATGTGGAAGGGACGGAATTGTTGAAGCGAGGGAGCACGGGCACTAGTTATTCCATCCCATAGGTAAGCCTCAAGCTTCTAGTTATTTTCTCAAATTTTTCTCCTTACTAAATTTATCTAAGGGATTATATTAAAATTTGTGAATCTCCCTCTATGATGAGATTGGTGAAATTATTCTCAAGGGCCATTCTAAGGCATGGCATGAAGCCTTGCAATTCTGCAAAATTTTATGTTTTGAGGCCAATGAATTTGTAACAGTAAAAATTATTTTCTTTTGTTATCACACATGACTCCCCGATACCCTTTTTTCCCAAGGTTACCTCAAGAGGCTCCATCAAAATTGAGCTTGCAATATCCCAAAGGTGGTGGATACTAAACAAAATCGGAGCGGAGGTGGATTTTGGTGGTAGCTTATGAACTTCTTTAGAAGTTGACAATTGGCTTTGAGTAGTCCCAAATTATTTCTTCATGAGGCACACATTTGATGTCCTCCTTGCTCCAGGTGGTTTAATTGAGGGTTTCATTGATGTTGGATTTAAGGGAGCTCTATATATGATTAAAAATTTGTATTCAAGAAGAATAAAATTGGAAATTTTGTTTACATAGAATTTTTATTCTCTTTCCTCAACACTGACAAAATTTTAGAAAATTATAACAATAGACATCTACCTAGAAAATCATTCCAATGAAAAATAGTACCTATTGTACAACGTATCCACGCATGTTGTACCTGTTGTATGTCTTTCTCACTTATCTGTCATGAAATTCATGACATGCATGCCAGAATACTTCCATTGTACTGTATGGACAGTCTACAATAAATGCACAAGTGGTTCCCTTGGGATTTGTCCCCACATCTTTTGTTGCATGGTACTGTTAGAGTGTTTTACGATACTCTTCCTAATTGTATTGAGAAATATGTTGTTGAATCTTCTTTCTAAATATTCCCAATATTTCCTTCGGAACCTTTCTTCTTCTTCACACTCCTTTTTCTCTTCTTGGTGGTGGTACATTCTCCTTTGTCCATCTCCTTTATTTTATAACTTTAGTTTTTGTAACTAACTAAATAATGCCACTACAGTTGGCCAAGAGGATTACAATTACAATTACTAATATCAAGTGACCTTTTAGTTTGGATTGATAAAGAGTAATACTTAGTTTGTCTAATATTAATATTTGGATATATTAATTTTTTTATCTATCATTAATTTTATTTATAAATAATTATTTTTCTTTTTTATTTACGTTGTCATAAATTCAGATACAAAATGTTTCAATAGTAGAATTGAATGTATTTTATGTGTTGGATTGAGATACTTAACTTGTAAGTTACAGTACAGTAAATAAAAAATGAATAAAAAAATCAAACAAATATATTTGGAAAACATTAGATCAATAAGGAAAAGAATTTTATTTATAATCTAAATAAAAAGAGAAATCTCTTTCAGATCATGGGAATTGTTGAAGAAAACTTCATTCATCACTGTTTATTGACAAGGAAACACTTACTTCATGACTCTTTTTGTAAGGAAATGGGATGGTGCAAGCTAATGAAGGTCTCTTCTTACACATTAGTTATTTGAGATACATACACAACTAATCTTTCTTTGCATAAAAAAACATGAAATGTAGGAAATTGAATCAATTTTTTGGATCTATAAATTTTATCTATGGGAAATATTCTCAAAAAATTTCCTTTTAGGGGAATTTGAGTTAATCCATTTAGCACTTGGCTATTAGTAAGTCCATACTTTCAACCTTTTACCCTTATCACGATCAAATTTTAAATGTGAGTGTGCCAAGGGCGCTATAGCACAATATATTTTTTTCAAATTAGATGTGGGGATGATCAAAACCAATTGATATTGGAGAGTTCCAAGTCCATCCATTGATTTTATATTTTCCTTTCTCTATACCTCAAACCCTGTATGTTTATCTTTATCGGTAAATTTCAACGAGAAACCCATATTATTCTTAAAAAAATTTCATGTGCAATCACTATTGGTTGCTCAAAGTTGATCCAGTTATCAAAGAAGATTTTGTACTTGGGAAAAAACGAATTAAAATTTTCACATCCACTAAAATAAAAAATGAAAAGTAAAAATGAAGTAAACAACTCTTACCTATGAACTGTATATAGATTACGGTTGGAATGTGTAATGTGTAATGATGTCTAGTGTTTTGGGTTCTCATTTTTTCCTGAATGTTATCTCTTGATCTTTTGTGTTTATCCATTGTGACATTTGATGAAATGAGGTGACACAAGTTATGAATTCCCCAGAAGAATTGTCGCATAATCTCTAATGTGGTCCATCCTAAATCTATTTTTATCGAATCTATTTCATCATTTTGTGGGATAGGTCTTTATGTTCATTGTTTTGTAATTTAGCATCCTTGCTTGTCTGACATCGTCTCTCCTTTGAGTGTGTTCATTTTGACACTGTCATTGGTCCAAATAACATTTGTAATTGGGGTTTCAATAAGGAGTTGTTGTTGTTTGTTCTTCGACTATTTTAGATTCTTTTTATTTGTGGTGATTACTCAATTTATTTCATCAACTTGACTTTGTTTTTCGGAGAG
The DNA here is from genome assembly GCA_001517045.1 of Pseudotsuga menziesii. NCBI lineage: Eukaryota > Viridiplantae > Streptophyta > Pinopsida > Pinales > Pinaceae > Pseudotsuga > Pseudotsuga menziesii. Next base: position 101,357 of record LPNX011040684.1, on the reverse strand, counting down.
ACTGGATGCTTCTTTTGGGATTTGTGCTATTTGTTTCTCTAGTAGATTGTTCTTACTTTGAATATTCTTGAACCTTTCATATTGTGACTTTTTTTCATCTTTTAACTTCTCGATCTATTTCTCTAGTTCTTGATTAACATTTTTTAGAAGTTGGTTTTCTTATTGATTTTATAGAACTCTTCCTTCGAGATATTCATTGGATTGTTCCTTCTTGCGACTACGATTTCAGTTTTTTAATCTTTATAATTAATGTTTTGTTATTATTTTGTAGCCAAAAAAGTTCTTCGTTATTACTTGATAACACCTTGTTGATTTTTGGAATTTCCAACTTATGTGTGTTCTTAATGGCATCATACTGTTGCTAGAGTTTTTCCTTCTATTGTTGATGTTGACATAGCTCAAATTCTTGATTTTATCTCTTTCTCTAGATGTTATCCAACTCATTATCTTTGTCCATGATGAGTTTGTTTAAAAGATATATTTGTTTGTCTAAGTCTTCATATCATACATTGGTTGATTCTTTGTCTGTAGTTTGCGATACCCATGCTCATGCTAATACTCCTTTTTAATAGGACATTTAACCCCTTTAATTTAAAGCATACTATGAATAGAACTAATTACATACCAAGGTTCACTAATGGAGACTACTGGTGGCAATCATAGTGACCTCCTAAATTATAGAGATTGGTCCCTAGGGCACCTAAACTCATGCATGGAAGTGCAATACGTGGTAGGTAACTCCTAGGTGTGCCGCCCATAATCTAGTGAAGTGATGATGACCTCCTAAGATAGTAAAATAAACCAAATAGACTATGTGGGAAAAGAGAGCATTAATTAATCCTAACATATTTAATGTTTTTTTCCTACCTCTAGTTTGTGGGAAAAAATGAAAATTAAGTTGAATATTCACTCTCACTTGCAGCTTGAAAATATAGATAGTTGACAGATCTAGCAATGAAAAATATTCCCAAAATTCGATTGCTTGGAGCCAAATATCTCATATTACAATTACAATTAAATTATGTTCTTAAAAAAATATATAGTTTAGCTTGTATGAAGAAAGAGTAGTATCTGGTATTTTTAGGCATATTAAGTTTTGTGAACTTCATATAAAAATAGATTTGTTTTTTTAATAAAAATAGATCTTTTTATTTATTTATTTAATTGATATTATCAAGTTTTGTAAATTTTATTATATCATTAATTTTGTTACAATTTACATAAATATACTATCCAAAATGTCCTAACTGTTATCATGTATTTATATTGCTTTAAATTTATATTTGAAAAGTATTAACACATTTATCCCATAATCATCCATAAATGAACTTCTTAAACTAGTATAAATCAAATGTATAAGAAATTTGTACTCATATTAATAGTAATTTTATAATATTTTAATGGTAAAGAACTGAAATCTTTATAAACCTTTTGATCATAAAATACTGAATTATTTATAAACCTTTAAACGATGTTAAAGACTAAAAAAACCAACAAATGATGCAATATAACCATGATAACAATGACACATAGATATGTAGGATAGTTATATTGCTCTTCATCGCCATATTTTACAGCAAACTTCACATTTTATAATAGGCAATGACTAATATGTTTGGTAATTACATATATTAAGGATCTACACACATTATCAACTTCAAGATTACTACATATCTATTCTATAAGAGTTAATGGAATCATGTATCACATGGTGCTACAAACAGACACTTCTCATTGCTCATTGATCCTAACGTATGTAGGAAATGCATAATCTCATTCATACCACACTATTCTTGTTTCTATCCTTTAAATAAAAGGGAATATAGTAAGCTTACTTGCTCATAGTCGTTTTGTAAGGTTCTGCACACAACATCTCCCTTTTTTCTATTGTGAGATGAATGTTTGATGAGTCGAAGTGAAAAAGTGTTTGATATTTTTAACATTTGATTCTCATTTAATTCTTGGATATTTTCCATTGGTGAAATCCAAGAAATTAGGTCAACCCATGGAAATATGGTTATCGAGGCTATTACCCTAGGGAACTCTAATTTTTAAATGTTTTAGTGGACTTCAATATGTTTTATGTCCTAGATTGAGATATTGAAGTAATTCTAATTTGTAATGATTCCATAGATATCACCTCATTTCAATGAAGGTTTTGAATTGCTCATGCATTGGCATGGATGAGATAGTGCTATGAATATAAACTAACCATTTTGTTTTTGTAAAATTCGGTTCTATATTAATTTCATTTTAAGACTGTACAAAAATTTACATCCTTTCTATGCAACATTTTCTAAAAGGGAAAATATGTTTGCAACATACCCATGCCCATGAATTTTAGAGTTTTAGATCAATTCAAGTCTTAAAATCTAACAACAAACATAATTTAGACTAGATGGTTCCCCACACGTTAGGTTTTATGACCCACCTTTTGCAAATTGTTATAAAAAAAATCATGACAAAAAGGGATTTTCCAAATACTAGAATAATAGTTAAATGTTGTGATGGGATGGGCATTAGGAGGAGTGGAATGTGATTGAAAATTTCCGAGTATTTTTACTAGAAACATGAACAAAACCAGATAGGAATCCAACTTAAGAAGGAAACATATCAGCACAATTTTAGAAGAGATAGACCAAATAGAGGCAAAGCATGATGCATTTAAAACTACAACCTTATTTTAGAAAATGAGGATAGTGAAGAAGAAAAGGAAGCTAGGAAATGGCAAGGGTTTTATGTTTTTCAATAAGGAAAGTACATAAGAACCTCATACAACCCAATTTCAATGGACACCCACGATTGATCTTAAGACCTGCTCTATTTTATTATTTTTATGCAAAATATACAGTTGGGATTAGTTTCTTTGAATTATAGCTTAGTTAGTTTATTCATTGGTTCTCTTGTTTTATTAGACATAGAAATAGTTGAGCATAAAAGAATCATAACTTCTTATTAAGCATAACTATTTATAAAGTTTAAAATAATAATTGCATTCAATTGAATTGAGCATAAAAGAAAAGACTCATGCTCATGCTTATTTTTTAAGAGGAGATTTAACCCTTTTAATTTAAATAAGTTGGAGAGTCACCGGTTTAGAATCGACACGTTATTCCAATCCCGTGTACATTTTTTTGGGTTTTCGGTCTATATAATAAACCCAACAAACCATTTACTCATCCAACAATCCCATTTGGTCATCGTATCTTATTTAATCTATAAATGAATCTCTTCCAACAATCTTGCTGGCTCATAAACAGATTTAAACTGTAACCGTCTACATCAGCAGAGACGCTTGGGCACTAATTGTTTCTGTTTTTGGTTTTTACCTTCAGTGGTTTTGGGTTGAAAACATTGTGACGGTGAAAAGAAGGCATGGATACGGGTTCAAACTCCTAGCAGCGCCACCATGAATTTTACTTTGCTGCATATCCATTTCTACAGTCGCCTCAGTTGAAATTGGCTCAGAGAGAGTTTGCTGAGAATCGTAGAAAATGCTCTCAAATTACTCATGTCTTAAAAATTAAAAGGGTACACAATAATAATAATAATAATAATAATAATAATAATAAAAATTAAAAGGGTACACAATATAAAATTAAAAGGGTACACAATATAATAATAATAATCTACATCATCGCTCCGATATTACCGCATTGGTAGTTTCAGTTAGACTCATTTGTTTTTCTTGGATAATTTATTCTAATTATAATATAAACTACTTTGCTTTGCTGCAGGCAGAGCTAAACGAAGTTCGTGAGAAGCTTAGGCCTCTAATTGCTGAGGAAATTGCGCTCAACCAACAGCACGGAGAAATAAGAAATTAGGCTTCAATTTCAATAATGTGTGAAATCAAGCAAATCCCGACCCACGTTTTTCATGTGAAGCAGATATTGATCTAGAGGTATGGCTTTTCAATATTTGAATATTGATGCTATTTATAGAGCCCGACTCCTTTCCTCCTCAATAAATGGTATTACTAATTCTAATTCTCGGTTATGTTTTTGTGCAGGTGAGAAGAATAGAATTACAGGCAAGGGAAGGTATACAAGGACTTTCAACACGAGAACTTAACCACTTGGGGAGAGTGATAAGAGATCTGGAGGAATGAAGAGGAACAATTCTGGGCATGGAAGATGCGAAGCTGAATAGAAGATTGAGACATATTGGGGATGAAAAGAAAGAGTTGAAGGATATGGAATACCAAATTCCCGCTTTGCAGAACGAGCATGATTATTATACTCAATACATGGATGAGGCCTATCAAAAAGTACATTACATTTCCTAATAGATTTTTCTCTTTCCTAATAATTATCTTATATTTGACATTTACATTTACATCGCTTAATTCTTTCTTTCAGAATGAACTCTGTTTGCAAATGTGGGTTCAAATGGAGGATGCAATATTTAACTAAAGGGTTAACCCTAACCCTTTTGCTTTGGAGGAAAGATTAAAACAGGAGCTATTATCCTATCCTATCCTATTTTTATTTATTTAGTCTATTTTTCAATCTTTGCTTTGTGGGAATTGTATTTGTAACAAACCATCTTTATCACGTTTTTTTCCAGGTATTTTTTGTTTTTTGGGGTAGCGGAGCCGTCAAAAGTATGTCGAGTGGGTACTCGTTGGATGCAAAATTTGATTCCATATCCAAAGAGCTCTCCCAATCTAAATTTGAGTAAAATACAATAGAGATATGTCGAAAATACAAACAAAAAAGTAGTTTTTTTTTTATGATATCTATCCCCAAATTTGTATTAAAAAATGTGTAAGAGGTGCTCCCTTTTTTAATTTTAAAGCATTTTGATTGGCTAATGCATGATGACATGGAATTTTTATTATATTTGGAAGGCCCATTTTAAATTGAAATTTCCTCTAATGAGTGGTACTTTTTGTTTGATCGGTGGAACACACAAGATGTTGGACATCCTTGTTGACGATGATGTGGAAACTTGGCTCCAAGGAGAGCTTCTGAGACCCAAATCATTAGCTTTTGTCTCACTGATTTCATTCTCAATAAAAATGTTAGCCAGTTTATCGACTAGCTGATTGTCCTTAAGTTTTGATGTGGAAGGGATGGCAGTGTTGAAGTGAGGGATTCGGGGCACTAATTATTCCAAGCCTCAAGTGGCTAGTTATTTAGTTAATTTTTTCTCCTTACTGAATCTTGCTACGGGATGATATTAAAATATGTGAATCTCCCTCTATTATGAGCTTGGTGAACTTATTCTCAAGGGCCATTCAGAGGCCTGGCATGAGCCCTTTTAATTTTATGAAATTGTTTGTTTTAAGGCCAACGAACCTGTAACAGTCCAAAGAATTTTCCCTTTGTGATCACACATGACTCCCCCATACCCTGTTGCTCTAAGATTTCCTCAATAGGCTCCATCGAAATTGAGTTTACAAAATCCTGAAGCTTGTGCATGCCAAACAAAATCAGAGTGGAGGTGGATGTTAGTGGGAGCTTATGAAGTTCTTTGTAAGTTGAAAATTAAATTTGAGTAGTCCCAAATTATTTGTTCATGAGGAAAACATTTGATATCCTCCTTTCTCTATGGAGTTTGATTGAGGGTTTCATTGATGTTGGATTGAAGGGAACTCCATATGTGATTCAACCTATCCACACATACTTTTTTTACAACCTATCCACATGTGTTGTACTTGTTGTATGTCTTTGTCACTTATATACCTTGAAAATTGTGCCACACATGCAAAAATAGCTCCAATGTGCTGTATGGATAGTCTACAATGTAATGTCTCATTTTTGGAATTTTTTAAAATGACCAATTTTTCACTTTTTTTCAAAATTTTGGCTCTTGACTAGTTTTGATGTCTAGACCTCCAAATTGACCAAAATGCTTCTAAATTTTCTCTTAAGGTACATGAATGATAATACAACTTAAATATCATGCTCATGTATGTCTTGTGACCTCCCAATTACTTATTCAAACTTGCTTAATGTTCTGTTCAAAGTAGGAGTCTTTACTAGCAAATTGGGGTTCCAATTCCCCCCTAGGTAATTGCCGAAAATTGCTTTACAACTGATCCCAAAGTCACTTGAATTTATGAACAAAGGCTGGGTATGTTTAAGGGACCTTTTAAAATTCTCATATGCATCATGGTTCAGTTTATACAGTCTATTATGAATCTTTCCAAAACAACCCCCAAGTCACAATTTCGACCCTTGGGGAAAATGCACCAAATCTTTTGCCAATGAAATAAAAATGAGTAAAATTGCTTCCAATGCTTAATTAATGAACATGAGGCTTGAAATACACATTAATTATAGTCCATACATCATACATTTATTAGAGATACATTCCTCCATTCGAAATAATAAGCATTACCATGGCAGATATCAAAATGGAGTGGAAATGGTCATTGTTTGCTAATTAAAAGTCATTTTGACATACAAATCTTGCAAATTTTGAATTGAAATTTTTTTAAAATGAATATAAGAGAATATTGAACTGATTCCAATCATAAATTGGCAATTAAAGGCTCCCCCAATTTTAAATCATCAGCATTACAATGGTTCACAACAAGATAGTGGGGAAATGACACTATTTCTTCATTGTTCAACATTTTTACATGAATTATTTTGGGTATTTCAACCCAAGAGTATTCTAAACATGAAATATAGAGGATTTAAATCAGAAAAAAATATAACTAGCATTATAATATTCCCCAAAGAGATCAATAGGTCACCCAAAGCGCAATCCCTCCATTGGCATGAATATGGTGTGAAAACTGTAAATAGTTGAGATAGAGTGCTGCAATAGAAGAATCCCCATTCTTTCCTATAGCTTACACCTACAAATAATACTCCATTAAAGCTCCATGAAATACCTGAGTGACCTTTCCAAACACTAACTGGGATGGGAATCTTTCACCCTCGAAATTGGCTTAAGCAAGAAAACTAGTCATCCACTAGCTCTCACAATTCACAAATGATCATTTCACAAATGAGAAAAATCTTGTTCTCATGGTTGATCCCTATATTTTATAAACAATATTGGTATTTTGAGGTTCCAAATCAATCCATAAACCAAATCGAAGTCAAATTGGTGTGGCTTCTCATGCTATGCCATGTGGCCTCTCTCTTCACCTTCACTCTTCTCCCAAATATGAGTAGGAGCCTCTTGGCCTTCTCCAACTCCCAATTTCGACCTCCAAGATTCTCTATTCAGGCATGAAATATGAGTATGTCATTATTTTAGCCTTAATATCTGAATTGGGTCATAAATTTTGTACAATCTCCATCATTGGTGTCATAGTTGTAATAAATGTAAGGGGAATCTAGCCAAGTGTCCATGAAACTCCCATTTGGCTCTTCCTCTCCCATGTAAGTTAAACTTCACCCCAATTTATACCTATGAATTATATGGACAAGTATATTAATATTATAATCCATACAAAAAAATTAGACTTCCCATATATTCAAATTTTCAAGAGAAAGATACCATTTAACATAGGAATTCTAGCTAGTGTGGGCCCCATAGTCTCCATGTGTCTTCATGCTTCATTGACACTTCCATTTTTTCTTGTATTTATTTAATAAGATAAATTATTCAATATTTATCCCATTCTAATTTCTAAACATCATTTAGTATCCCCATTATTCCAAATATCAAAGCTTCCACCCCCAACCTAGGAAACTAGTGATTTTCCTCCTTGGCAATTATTTGAATTTTAGCAACCCTTTGACAAGTTTCGTGAACATGGAAAATGTGACTTGGCCATTGTGACCCAATTCCAAATTTGGGACATTACGGATACTCCCTTCCCAATTTTTCCTCAAGTAATTTCAAACATGGTTGTTGAAGAACCCGCTTTCTGTATGATTCTTTGAAGTTTCCACTGAGTTTCCCACCTTGAGTCTTTGAGATTCCATGAAGATTTCAGAGATGAATCACCATTCTTGCTGCTGCACTACTATGATTAACATCACCTTATTAAATGGGTAATCCATCTCCCATACTTCTTGTTTCCAAATGAATTTGAAATCAATGGGACTAAAACTATCCCAGTGGCCTATTGCTTGCATTACACTCCAACAATTAGGAGTGCTCTCCAACCCATACCATCTGGAAAGAGAATTCCTGGATCCCATTTTCTTGTATGCATTCTTCCAAACATCATGAGTGCATAATATATATCATAAAAGTATATAAAAACATAATAATAATGTACATCAAGGAGGTGCCTCATGAGGAAATCATGAAAGTGCTTATACCTCCCAATGAGTAGACTACCATTTGCCAAGTGCATACAAACTTCAAGTGACCAATCAAATCTGCTCCAATGACATAGGTGAGGATCCCATGTCCCATTATTTTGCTCCAAAGATATATAATGTGCATCAATATAATTAGCCATGTGTTCTTTCATCCAAGGAGTGAATGAAGAAACTCCACCAAAATCTGAACCAAATAATGAGCAAAGAAAACATGAAGACTTCAAGTGGCTCAAAGAAGTCTCATAAATACACTCATGAATATATATATCATCATGTAACAATAGAGGAAGTTGGTGCCAATAATAATTTTCTTCAATGATATAACTCTTCACCCAAGTGTGGGATGAAGTTCCTCCAACTTCAAATAGACTAGGAAAGGAGCAAGGAAAATCATGAGTCTTCAAGTGACTCAAGTGAACATCATAGGAGCACCCATGTAGATGTGTATCATCATAATGTAAAAAAGGATGCTGCTGAAAATGTAAATAATAGTGTGCTCCAACCCTTTCATCATAAAAATTCAGTTTAGGAGTTCCATACTCCTCATGTGGCACCATAAAAAAGAACCCTTTCACCCATACTTCATTAGGATGAATGCTGCAAAAGTTGGAAGTGTAGGATGTAGGAGAAAGAACCAACTCACATAAATTATCAGTAAGTGAAAAATTGTCATAATGTGAAGTATCCTTAGGGGTAGTATTATTCACCTCCATAGAAAATGAAAAAATCTCCTCATGGGTTGGTTCCTGTAATGTCCCCTCACGACCCTCGTCCGCAAATGCAAAATGAAAAGCCTAGTAAAAGGCACCATACGTTGGTAACAAAAGGATGAAAAGCATGGCGGGTAATAGTTTTATCACTTTTATTATGGTTATTACGCTAATCTTTCTGCGAGATTGTCCTAGGCTCTATTCGCAGTTTTGAATCTGGGATTGATTTTATTATGACTATTAAAGTTATATGCTGTGTAGGTCTCCCAAGGTTATATGCCCCTTACGGTTTATACGGATATTGCAGATATAATTTGATGGGGCTTAGAGTTTTTCTGTTAGGATTTCTTTCATAGATGTTTAATTTTTCTTAATTATTGGTGAGTGGTTTGGATTTATTGAACCGTGCTTTTACCTTTTCTATGTGGCCATTTTTATAAAATAGTACATGCAAAGTAGTTTGGAATTTGAGAATGGCTTGAAGATTAGATTTGAGATTGAAGTTATAAAGATGAAATTAATATGAAAGTTGCGTTGATTCTTAGTATTATGCCACTTTAGCTAAACGATTGTGTACCAAAGTCTATGACTCTGTTTATTTTGAATAGAATGGAAATTATTTTTAGTGCTGAAGAAATACAAGCTTGGATACAAATTTGAGCATGTATATGCTATTTCTTTGCTACCGAAACAAAGTATTGGCCATATCTAACAAAAGAAATATATTTACATGAACACATTACTAAATGAAACTATTAATAATTAGTTTAATATTGATTACATGTGGAAGCAGATTGTGCGGGATTTGTTTCCCCATTTTCCAAGCCTAGGTTTTAGGACCTTGCAACCAATTCTGGCGGGAACCAAGGCATGCATGTTTTGTTTCTTATATAGGTAAGAGAAGAAAGTCGATGAAGGGGGGAAAAGAAGGGAAAATGAATTCCATTTGGGGAAAGTTTTCTGGAGAAGAGTCCAAATGCTACGTCTTTGGCTATGCATGTACCTACCGAGAGAACGATGTGATGGGTTTTGTGTTGTTCGGGATTAGATATTTTGAATACGATAGTTTGGTTTTATGTTATTGGCCTACATATGATAACATGTTTTTTGTAAGATGTTTTATTATAATGATCAACTTAGATAGTGACGTGAATAAGATTGCATGGTTTTTATGTTGTCTATTATAATGATCAGGCTTAGATAATGGCCTAAGTATTGTGCTTTGTTGATTTTTTTATACTGTGCCACAACATCAATATCACCCTCATTTGTGCTATAAATATTTTGTTATTTGGAAAAGTCACTCTGGTAATTGCACAATATCAAACTAGTGATAGTTGGAATATTGAGCCTCATTTAGTTTCTGTCTACCATGCTACGATGTCAGATTGCAAGTCGATCTAGGTCCTTTTATTGTTTTGGAGTTTGTTCTTATTAAAAAAAAAAAACCCTGATTGTGCCATGATTCAGATCTGGCTATCAATGATAGTTTGCTTTCATGATTTTTTTTGAGCCACGATTTAGATCTGGCTATCAATGATAGTTTAATTCCATGATTTTGTTTGAGTTTAGTTTGTATGCATGCCCATGATCTACATTTGGTGGATAAGAGACAGTTTCAATTTGTGCCTAGCAAAATCCATTTCTATTCATGCCCATAGTTTATGAGATTTTGATCTGGAGTTTTTTGTTCCTTATAACACTCTGTTGTTTTAAGCCACGATTTGTATAAAATGGAAGCAATATGGAGTTGAGACTTATTCTTTATATTAACTCTGCATTTGTGTAACAAATCGATTTGGGTTTGATATGTGCCATGATCCAGATTTGGTGGTTACTGACACTGACCATTTTTGGAGATAAATAAGTAGCAAGTCTTTAGCTTTTATGCCTTAGCGATGAAACTTTGGTAATTATTTGCATCATTGGCTAGTGATATTAGCCTAGCTTCAACTCTATAGATTTGAGGTCTGTAATGTGTGCTGATTGTAGCTTTATTCTAGACTACTTCATTTTCTCAATTAAAAACTTTGAAGTCTATATCCTTCTGCTTAAATACAACTTAGTTCCAATGATGTTGTAGTTTAAATATTTGATCTTCCTTGCTATGAGGTTAGTAGAGATTTCCTTGTAAGTAGATACGAAGGTTCAGACGATGTTATCACAGTGGAACTACTCATAGATATTTTGAAAAAGATATTAATACTGACCGCAGAGTCATGGAAATCCTATTGCCTATGATTTGGAACTAATTATTTAGTTGTGCCATCATTTCTCAAGGAAATTTTGTAACCTTCAGTGTTCTTTCTATTAACTGCCTGTAGTTATTGAGTTTATGAACCAAGTATTGTAAGGCCCAGATTCTGCGTGGAAGTATGGGAGGTTTTAATACTGAAAATTTTCAAGGATTTTGCACTTGTCAGACATTATGGCCAATCCATTTCCTTAGGATATTGGAGACGGTTCCTAGACCATAAATTATTTTGGATTGTATCATCGTTTTATGAATTTTGTAGTTAATCAGTATAATGTTACGAGTAGTGAAGGTATTTTAATAGATTATTAATTTTGTTGATGCCTTCTTTGTTTTGTATAAGACATGATGGAATCCCATTTTTTTTATGTAACTTGTGAATGGCTAGAGTCTTGTACTCGTGTCTATTCCAAGTTTGGTGGTTAAATACTAGCTCGAATTTATGCAATTTTTTTTATGCCATGATTTCCTAAGAGGAAACGATTTGGTGGGTAGACGTTGGCTTGAGTTTGTGTTATGTTTATTATGTCATGATTCACTGAGAGGAATCGATCTGGTGGTTAGATGTTGGCTTGAATATAATGCTTGTTAACCTCTGTCTTTTGCTGCCAAGATTTCAGAGTAGAAAATTAATCTCTGGTTTAGTTATTGGCTTGAGTATAACGCTTTTTATTCATACTCGGTGATTTTAGTCATGATTTGCAGCAAGGAAATCGACCTGATTATGTTTGGCTCGATTAATGCCTTTTATTCATACTCTGTGATTTTAGTCATGATTTGCAGCAAGGAAATGGATCTGATTATGAGATCATTCTTTATTTTAAACTCTGTTTTTGTGTAATGATTTCAGCAAGGAAATAGATCTGGAGTATGATTTTGTTCTCTGTCTTCTTTGCCTTGAATTCTGTATTAATGTATGGTCGGAAGAAGGAATTTGAAGATGTTAGAGTTAAAGATGGAAATTCCCTCAGATCTAGAAGGAATCAAGGACAAAAGCAGCATGCTGTTATAAAGTCTAAGTTGCTCTTTTTCCTTTATATACTGATTCATGGTGTTTGGTCGGGACCTCATCCTCGGATAACTTAGAACAGGTGTCATTTTGTGTGCTAACTGATTTTGCAGAGCCCAACCATGAGTGTCCATGTTCGGGATGGGGAAATGCTTTTGTTGCGCTCACCTTGTTTCGAGGCTGAAACGAATTGTAACAAAATAGCTGCATCATTGTACCCCTTTTTTTTGGAAGAATTAATAAAAATACTAACAAAGCTTGGTGGACGTAGCCTCGTGGACGAGGTGAACCACATGAATATAGTTGTCCCGAATTTTGTATTCTTTTTATCTTTTGCATGCTCTTTTATTTACATAATGATGTTAGTATAATTATTTACTAGTGAAAAGGTTACTAAACATAATTGCAGACACTCAATTCAGAAGCACATTACATGGATGGCTTAAAGCTTTAAATAAAAATGGAATTTTTTTTTACCCAATTTATCTAATTCTGCAACACGGTATTGCAAGGACGTTACAGATGGTATCAGAGCTACCTACAACACTGGACCCTTGAGAATGGGATAACTTGATAGAGTTGTAGGAAAGTCAAATTACATTGGGAAGAAATTGCAACACGGTTGTCAATTGTCGAATTGAAACCAGATAAGTATCATGCTAAACACTATTTAAGTTTCTTTGCATGGTGAATGATTGGTCTCTAGTATAAAAGTATATTTTCCTAGAAATACAAAATGGAGGATATAGACACATTCTTAAAGTGAGCTAGAATGTTTTCCAAATTGTTTTAGTGGCAAAAAAAAATGGAAGTATCTATCCTTACACCTATTTTCTCTTATAAAGGAATTTCTTTTTGTAATGCTATTCTTATAACGAGTTGTGCTCAAAGATAGTTAAATTTGATAAGGGTGCTGACTTGGAAGATCTTACTCACAGTCTTAGGAATCTCTTCTGGATAGTTGTGATAGGTGTAAGTTGAATTTATCGTCAAACATTGTTGCTTACTCTTTCCTTTTATTTTGAGAACAAACATGATTTTCCATCTTAATGTCATTAACCATGTTTTCAAGGAAGGATCATCCATCAGACACAAAATCGACACCATCTAGATATGAAAAGATGGACCTGGTATTATTACAAAAAAAAATACTTTAGCGCAATTACTAATACAATGTTATTGTTGGTTATTGGCTTAAGACTAGTTAAGAGAACAATAATCCTAGCTCCTTTTACATCAAGTAGTATATTCCAATGTTTTGAGATGTAATACTTATTAAATTTGGCCTATATGAATCTTGAATAAAGCAATGACTGTAGGGCAGTATTAAACTAAGATGTAGACCTCACTCTTTTTAGATATTTGAAGAGTTGGAAAAATATGAAAAACAACTTGCTATACTAACATTAACAATATTACACCTAAGTTGGAAATCTTCATTGAAGAAACTGCTGGGCACATTTACTGAGGATATTTAAGTAGATGGCACAATATATATATATATGGCAAGTAATGAGATCTTGTTTAGGGGTTGTCTTCTTGACTGCATCTTGATATAACTAATGTCTAAAAACCAACATGTTACATTGAATTCATTAAATTTGAGATTGATTTTTCCCTTTTCTAAAGTCAGGTATTGAATTTGGCAATGTAATAAAATATTGGAAAGTTTTTGCAACAATGTATGTGGATTAAGAATCATAGGAGCTGTTATCAGACATACCACCTGTTAAAGCAGTTTAGGAGAACTAAGTATGTAATATTAAGTAAAAATTCACGCGATTAGGTTTTAAGTTTCACATGACATTTTTATTTCAGCTATCATGGTCTTTTATAATGATAATTTTGCTTTTCTACCTCTAAACATGAGTAGAAATGAGTATTGACATGTTGAATATATGAGGCATAGCATCAAATGTCATGTGGTGTTATACAATGGAATTCACTTGTATTTCTTCCAAGCACTACACAGAAGCATTAAAGGTAGTATAGGAGCATAATTAAATAGACTGGTTTATAATGCACCATTAAGAAGTTTTTAGGCTCTTAACAGGGCTGGCAACGGTATCTGGAATTTTCCAAGGCAATTTTTGTGTCTTACATCACTTTAGGATGCTGCATTGAACACCTTATAGTAGGTCCTGTAACAGGTTTTGGGAGTCTAAATACATTATGTTTTCATTATGGGCATCGTTCTTAAGCAACACTGACTGAGGCCTAGAAAAGAGTAATAGGTGTTGTTTTAAGTTAAAGGTTTAACACCCAAACTGTAAAGTAAAATGTGTGACAATAGTACAAAAGAAAAGTCACTTCAGATTCTCGGAATCGTAGAATGGTATTCGAGTGGTGTATTAACATTAATTCTCCTACAGACAAAGGGATTCAATTAAATCCCCCACCAGTTGCATATTAAGGAAATTCTTTAATGCTTCTTGTTAAAAACTATTGTATGTTGCACTTCTTTAAAGATGTTGTTTTTTAGATTTGCTTAACTTGTCTTCTGCACCACATATGAATGAACAATGTACATGGTGTTGAATGGAAGTGTTAAAATGCATAAACACTAACATTTTATTAACAATTGCTGGTCACTAAAGACAACTGTGACGATTGGACCTACTCGACAGGTTGAACAAATTTTTGATTCCAAAGGAGGCTAGACCAGAACCTTGATGCTCCTCCTACAGGTGTGCACATCAATAGCATACGACTTGAGTCCTAAATCGACATAAACCTGAGGTACGACAACAAATCTTTAAAGTCATAGATTTTATTTACTTAGGAACTTGGGCTATAGTACAACCGAGGTGTGTAATAAAATGCTTTGTACTTAAAATCCATAAATGACTTAGTGGTAAAAGAGTACACTAGTATAAAGGCTCTTAGATAATGAATGAGAAATGAAGTAAGACATGACTTATGGAAAAAAAAAAATTGATGTCTTTAATATGATAAACTAACCACCTATGGAGTGATTGTAGGAATGAAAAAAATGTTGGCCATGAGGAAGGCTAAAGCTCTAGGACTACAATGAGCTAAGAAGATATGAGAAAGATCTCATGTCATTAACGTGTCACCATGAGGAAGTGGCGATGGAGGTAGTGGATGAAAGCTACCTATTTTACCTCGAGCCAGCGAGGGACCACTATGCATTCTGGGGACACCTAGATGTAAGAAATTTTTGTTAAGACTCGTTTCGCACACATTGAGAGGACTGTCACAAGAGTGGGGAACTCTGTGAAGAGAATAACCTCTAGACACTATGGAGGTGTGTGGGAATGGAAGTGCCTCAGCTTGGTGAAGCACCCTAAAAAGAAGAAAGAGGAGATACACCTAAGGAAGGGTATCATCCTTATGTTGGATGGCTTGAATCGATACTTGGAAGTACTATTAGCACTTGGAGTGCTGGGATGGAGGACATTCAGAGAAAAGAATAATGGAATTAAGCGCCCTGAATAGCACAAGAAGGAAATATGCCTAAGGAAGGGTATCATCCTTCTATTGGGTAGCTTGGAATGGTACTTGGAGTAATGTTAGCACTTGGAGTGTTGGGATGGAGGACATCCAAAGAAAAGAATAATACCGGGAATAGGTATGTGCATTATAGGTAAACTTGAACCTATGAGGTAATATGTTTATTTGTTGGCAATAGAATGAACATGTTCATGAAAATTGTATAGTGTTGGACTCCTGAGTTATACATTGTTCTCAATGTCGATGCTAGTATACATGCATATGTATGATTATAAATGAAGGATGAGAAACAAAGATAAGAATGGAGACGAGGCTGGAAAAAAAGGTAACACTGAGGACGGTGTTAACTCTAAGGGGGGGAGAATGTAATGTCCCCTCATGACCCTCGTCCGAAAATGAAAAAAAAAGCCTAGTAAAAGGCACCATACATTGGTAACAAAAGGATGAAAAGCATGGCGGGTAACACTTTTATAACTTTTATTATGGTTATTACACTAAACTTTCTGCGAGATTGTCGTAGGCTCTCTTTGCAGTTTTGAACCAGGGATTGATTTTATTGTGACTATTAAAGTTATACACTATGTAGCTCTCCCAAGTTTACATGCCCCTTGCGGTTTATACGGGTATTGCAAATTTAATTTGATGGGGCGTAGATTTTTCCTGTTAGGATTACTTTCATAGATGTTTATTTTTTCTTAATTATTGGTGAGGTGGTTTGGATTTATTGAACTGTGCTTTTACCTTTGCTATCTGGCCATTTTTATAAAATATTTCATGCAAAGTAGTTTGGAATTTGAGAACTGCTTGAAGATTAGATTTGAGATTGAAGTTATAAAGATGAAATTAATATGAAAGCCGCGTTGATTCTCAGTCTTATGCCACTTTAGCTAAACGATTGTGTACCAAAGTCTATGACTCCATTTATTTTGAACAGAATGAAAATTATTTTTACAGCTGAAGAAATACAAGCTTGGATACAAATGTGAACATGTTTATGTTATTTCTTTGCTAACGAAACAAAGTCCTGGCCATACCTAATGGAAGAAATATTTTTACATGAAGACATTACTAAATGACACTATTAATAATTAGTTTAATATTGATTACACATGGAAGTGAATTGTGTGGGATTTGTTTCCCCATTTTCCAAGCCTAGGTTTTAGGACCTTGCAACCAATTCCGGTGGGAACCAAGGCATGCCTGTTTTCTTTCTGATATAAGTAAGAGAAGAAATTCGATGAAGGGGGGGGAAACAAGGGAAAAGGCATTCCTTTTGGGGAAAGTTTTCTGGAAAAGAGTCCAAATGCTACATCTTTGGCTATGCGTCTACCTATGGAGAGAACAATGTGATGGGTTTTGTGCTGTTCAGGATTAGATATTTTGAATACGATAGTTTGGTTTTATGCCGTTGGCCTGCATACGATAGCATGTTTTTTTTAAGCTGTTTTATTATAATGATCAACTTAGATAGTGACCTGAATAAGATAAAATGGTCTTTATGCTTTCTATTATAATGATCAGGCTTAGATAATGGTCTGAGTACTGTGATTTGTTGATTTTTTTTTATATTGTGCCACGACATCAATCTAATCCATGTTTGTGCTGTAAATACTTTGTTATTCAGAAAATTCGCTTTGGCAATTGCACGATATCAAACTGTTGATAGTTGGAATAATGAGCCTCATTTAGTCTCTGTCTACCATGCTACGATGTCAAATCACAAGTTGATCTAAGTCCTTTTGTTGTTTTGGAGTTTGATCTTATTAAAAAAAAGAAAACCTTGATTGTTCCACGATTCAGATCTGGCTATCAATGATAGTATGCTTTCATGATTTTGCTTGAGACATGACCAAAATCTGGCTATCAATGATAGTTTGCTTTATGATTTTGTTTGAGTTCAGTTTGTATGCATTCCCATGATCTCTATCTGGTGCATAACAGACAGTTTGAATTTGTGTCTGGAAAACTCCGTTTCTATGCATGCCCATAGTTTATGAGATTTCGATTTGGAGTTTTTTGTTCCTTATAACACTCTGTTGTTTTAAGCCACGATTTGCAAAAAATGGAAGCGATCTGGAGTTGAGGCTTATTCTTTATATTAACTCTACATTTGTGTAACAAATCGATATGAGTTTGATCTATGCCACGATCCAAATCTGGTGGTTACTGACATTAACCATTTTTGGAGATAAATTAGTAGCAAGTCTCTAGCTTTTTTGCCTTAGCGATGAAACTTTTGTAATTATATGCATCATTGGCTAGTGATATTAACCTAGCTTCAACTCTATAGATTTGAGGTCTGTAATGTGTGTCGATTGTAGCTTTATTCTAGACTGCTTCATTTTCTCAATTAAAAACTTGGAAGTCTATATCGTTCTGCTTAAATACAACTTAGTTCCAATGATGTTGTAATTTAAATATTTGATCTTCCTTGCTATTAGGTTAGTAGACATTTCCTTGTAAGCAGATACAAAGGTTCAGACGATGTTATCATAGTGGAACTACTGATAGATATTTTGAAAAATATATTAATATTGACTGCAGAGCCATGGAAATCCTATTGCCTATGCTTTCGAACTAATTATTTAGTTGGAGCAGCTTTTCTGAAGGAAATTTTGTTACCTTGAGTGTTCTTTCTCTTAACTGTCTGTAGTTATTGAGTTTATGAACCAAGTATTGTAAGGCCCAAATTCTATGTGGATGTATGGGAGGTTTTAAGAATGAAAATGTTCAAGGATTTTGCGCTTGTCAAACATTAAATCCAATCCCTTTCCTTAGGATATTGGAGCTGGTTCCTAGACCATAAATAATTTTTTATTGTATCATTGTTTTATGAATTTTTTAGTTAATTAGTATAATGGCACAAGTAGTGAAGGTATTTTAGTAGCTTATTAATTTTGTTGCATTCCTTGTTTTTTTTATAAGACATGATGGATTCCCATATTTTTTATGTAACTTGTGAATGGCTAGAGTCTTGTACTCATGTTTGTTCCAAGTGTGGTGGTTAAATATTGGCTTAAATTTATGCTATTTTTTTATGCCATGATTTCGTGAGAGGAAATGATTTGGTGGGCAGATGTTGGCTTGAGTTTGTGCTATTTTTATTACGCCACGATTCACTGATAGGAATCGATCTGGTGGTTAGATGTTGGCTTGAATATAATGCTTGTTAACGTCTATCTTTTGCTACCAAGATTTCATAGAAGAAAATCGATCTTTGGTTTAGTTATTGGCTTGAATATAATGCTTTTTATTCATACTCTGTGATTTTAGTCACAATTTGCAACAAGGAAATCTATCTGATTATGTTTGGCTCGATTAATGATTTTCATTCATACTCTGTGATTTTAGTTGCAATTTGCAGCAAGGAAATTGATCTGATTATGAGATCATTCTTTCTTTTAAGCTCTATTTTTATGCAACGATTTTAGCAAGGAAATCGATCTGGAGTATGATTTTGTTCTTTGTATTATCTGCCTTGAATTGTATATTAATGTATGTTC
Organism: Pseudotsuga menziesii; assembly: GCA_001517045.1. Classification (NCBI taxonomy): domain Eukaryota; kingdom Viridiplantae; phylum Streptophyta; class Pinopsida; order Pinales; family Pinaceae; genus Pseudotsuga; species Pseudotsuga menziesii. Next base: position 82,167 of record LPNX011040684.1, on the reverse strand, counting down.
GGACAAAGGACTTTGAATATGTTAGAGTTAAAGATGGAAATTCTCTCATATCTAGAAGGAGTCAAGGACAAAAGCAACATGTTGTTATAAAGCCTAAGTTGTTATTTTTCCTTTATATACTGACTCATGGTGTTTGGCTGGGAGCTCATCCTCAGATAACATAGAACAGGTGTTTTTTGTGTGCTAACTGATTGTGCAGAGCCGAGCCATTCACATCCACGTTCGGGATTGGGAAATGCAAATTTCCACTACACTTGCCTTGTTTGAAGGCTGAAACAAATTGTAAAAGATGAACCACATCATTGTACCCCCTTTTTTTGGAATAATTAATAAAACTACTAACAAAGCTTGGTGGACGTAGCCTTATGGATGAGGTGAACCACATGAATATGGTTGTCTCTTCTTTTGTATTCTTTTTATGTTGTGCATGCTCCTTTCTTTACATAATGATGTTAGTATAATTTTTTACTGGTGAAAAGGTTACTAAACATATTTGGCAATTCAGAAGCACATTACATGGATGGTTTAAAGCTTTAGATAAAAATGGATTTTTTTTTTTACCCAATTTATCTAATTATGCAACAAGGTAGTGCATGGACGTTACAGTTCCAAGGAGGTGGAATTATGCACTTCTTCAAAATTTGTACAACCATTTTCAAGAGGCAACTCAAATTCCTCTTCCACCATTACTAGTGACCAGATCTCATCACTATCATCCTCAAGAACATCAAGAACCTGAAATTTTTCATGTTTCTCATGATCCATCATGTCATGAGAATCCTCTAAGCAATCTACCTTATGAAAATCTGAAACATCGGAGGAAAAACAAGTGTCTTGCAACTTTTCAAGAAGTTGCTCATTTTGAATTGTGATCTTATCAATAACTTCATTATTCTTAGGGTAGGATTCATATAACCATTCAATAAGCTCAATTCTATGTATTTTACTGTATTTTCTTAGCTTTACTATGTGGGAAGATGGGAAGTTAAGTTGAATATTCATTTTTACTTGCAAGTTGAAAAATTCATGAAAAGGTGGAATGAAAATAGTGAGTTCAAGGATGATTATGAACATAGATAGTGGACACCTCATAATGCAAAATATAGCTCAATTTTTGCTGCTATAGTTCTCTAAGCTTTTGAGATTACAATTACAATTACTAATATCAAGTTACTTTTTAGTTTGGATTAATAATGATTAATACTCAGTTTCTCTAAGAGTAGTGTTTGGATATATTAAGGTTTTTTTATCTATGATTATTTTTTATTTATAAATAATTATTTTTCTTTTTTTATTTAGGTTGTTATACATTCAAATATAAAATGTTTTAATAGTAGACTTGGATATATTTTATGTGTTGGATTGATATACTTAACTTATCATAAGTTACATTGCAATAAATAAAAATAAAATAAAAAAAACTAAACAAATATAAACAAATATTTTTGGACGATATTAGATCAATAGGGAAAATCATTTTATTTCTAGTCTAAATAACAAGAGATATCTATTTGAGGTCATGGGATTTGTTGAATAAAACTTCATTCCTTAGTGTTGTATTGACAAGGAAAACACTTACTTCATGCATAATTTTGTGAGGAAATGGGATGGTGCAATCTAATGATGGTCTCTTCTTACACATTAGATGTAATAGAAATGGATTATTTTAGATACATACACAACTAATCTTGCTTTGAGTAAAAAAAATTGAAATGTATTATATTGAATCGCTTTTTCAGATATATAAATTTTATCTATTAACAATGATCATAACTATATTAATTTTAACATTTTCCAAGAACAACTTTGGTTTTGGACAAATGATGAGGTGTATTCTTTTGTGGGTGGAACCTTTTTGTTTGTATGATTGAACATTAAATGGGCTAAGTGATAAATTTGTAGAATTTAGTTGGAAATTTTCCTTTTACTTGAATTTGAGTTAATCCATTTAGCACCTAACTATTATTTAGTCCATTTAGCTTTTGAGCTGTGGAATTTCAACTTTTCACCCTTCTAATGTGAGTGTGAGAAGACCCCTATACCACAACATATTATTTTCAAATTGGATGTGAGGATGATCACAACCAATTGCTATGAGTCTCCCACATCCAACCATTGATTTATATTTTCCTTGCTCTCTACCTCAAACCCTGTATCTTTATCTTTATTTGCCAATTTCAGCAAACAACCCATATTTTTTTAAAAATTCTATCATGTACAATCACAGGTTCCAAGTCCAACCATTGATTTTATATTTTCCTTTCTCTCTACCTCAAACAACGTATATTTATCTTTATCGTCCAATTTCAACAAAAAACCCATATTATCCTAAAAATTGTATCATTTGGAATCATTATTTGTTGTTCAGAGTAGATCAAGGTATCAAAAAAATATTCTGTACTCGAAAAAAAAATTACTTAAAATTTTCACATCCAAGAAAATAAAAATTGAAAAGTAAACATGAAGTAAACAACTCTAACCTATGAACTATATATAGATTACAATTGGAATGTGTAATGTGTAATGATGTCTAGTATGTTGGGTTCTTAATACTGATTAAAATATGTTTGCAAATAGATTCATATAGTTCAACATATTGAACATAAATAGTGGCGTACACAACACATCAAATATATTACGTATGTATTCTCCTACAAACACCACACTTGGTAAAACCAATAGACTAGTGAGTGTACAACTCATATTAATTAAAAACTCAAAACAATTTATTTGTTGTTGTGATTTTATAGACCGCAAATCACACTTGATCTTGTTTCATAGCCATTGCATCTTATTTATAGATGTAATACAACCAAATACTTGTTAATGAAAACCCATAACTTCCTTATCGAACATCGTTATTTTATTACAACTACATTGACTATGTCAACTGCATTTGACCATCTGTTGAGCTTCCAATCGTTTGATCAGCTTCCTATTGTACAAGTCATTTTCCTTTGACCAAACAACTTATTGTGTTCAATCAATCAACATTCCATGTATGTCACCTCCAACTCGAGTGAAATTATACCACTTGATGATTGACTTTGCGAGTCAATGCATATTAAAGAATATAACATTCCCAACATTCTCCCACTTGTTGTCTATTCATAAATAGGATATTTGAAATTTATTTAATTCGAGTAGGTATAACAAGCCCATATTTTTTGAGCACCAAAAAAAATAATTTTCTCTAACCAAGTTTTCCAATAAATCTACAACTTTCTTCACTGTGTTTACCCTTTCTACTAGCACCTTCTTGTTCTCCACCATATCTCTTAGAATTTTATTGAACATTAATGTGTTTCTTCTTTGAATTGTGTGTCAAAATTTTTGTGAGGAATATTGCACTATAAATCATAATCCAAACTAGCAATATGTTGTCTAATCCCAACATCCAAACACAGTCTCTTGAACCAGGCATATTCTTTCCAAGCAATGGTAGCTACCATGTATTCAACCTCAATACTCAACAATGAAATTACTGAATTCCTTTTACTCATCCAATTGACAGCTCCATCAAATATATTGAACAAACACCTACTATTCAGTAATCTATAGTCAATATCTCCATCCTAGTTGAAATTGCAAAAAATATTTACATTGATTTCCATGTTCTATTCAATCTCTCCTCCATAATAGATTGAAAAATTAATCATGCAACATAGATACCTCCATATACCTACCCAATTGATGTAGATTGGAACCCCATACAACCATTATCCCATCCACTTTACCCGGGATTTTGATTTCTCTACATTTAGCAAACACTAAATTTGGATTCTTGTCGAAATATTTATTCTATCGCAACTCTATTGCGCAGCTCTGCTTCTGTTGGTTCAATTACACCACACATGTTTCCGCAAGCTTTCTTTTCCGCAAGAAAATTCCTTTCCACAACTTCAATCTCTCTCTACACCTTCAACCTTTTCATGAAACCGTTTCTGCAATTGCAGTTTGCGGATTGCGGAAATCCTGAATTCCAGATTTGACTTCCATAATTATGAGCCGCAACACTCCTTTCTGCAATCAGATTGTGGATTGCTGATCCAACTTTTCTAGAAGTTGAACTTCCACAATTTCCCTCCCGCAATTGCTGATCCAATTTTTTGAGAAGTTTTCGAGTTGTCTAGACAAGCATGTGTTTTGTTGAAGTTAGGAAAAACCACATTTTCACTTTCGTTGGTCTCTATTCTTCACAATAGTTTTTACAGGATTCCAATCCAAACTCCTCTCATAACCATCATTTATCTTCTTACCATCTTGTAGGTATCATTCCAAAATACAGAATGCACTCCTGCATTCCCCATCTTACTTATTAAGATCTCGTTTCAAGAAAAACCTGTAATATGAAAGACTGCTGGAAGTGTTCCTATTGTTCTGTGTTTTGGCTTCAGCCGAAATTTGCCTCATTCGGCTATCTTCATTGATTATTCATATCCCAATAGAGAATCATTGGAATCAACCCTTTCATACTCACAAAACTATTCTTTGTGAGGTGTCATATGATATGATGCAGTCTGATCGATCAACCAGGAGTCTCGATATGACTCTAGCTATGTTCTTGTTGAGGAAAGTTACACATAGTATTTCTCCTCTTGAAAAGTATTTAGATTATCCAAGTGACCTTCCTCAGTCCATTTTTCCTTCTCGACTTAATAGACTGGAATGTCGGCTTATATTTTTGTGCGTGTGAGAAAAATCAAGTCATAGATAAAGGATCCACACACTACAACAAAACAAGATAACCAGTTCCTAAAACACATAAAATATATGGAGAGATTAAGAGGAGAAATTTTGAGCATGGAAGAATCGAACATGAACATAAAATTTAAAGATATTGGAGATGATAATAAATACTTGAGGGATATAGATTCCCAAATTTATGCTTTGCAGAATGAGAACGATTGTTATATTCAATACATGGACAAGTCATATCCATATCTCCAACAGTCACTATATCAAAACATATATTGCATACTTTCTCTTTTCTCTTTCAAAATATTTTGAACTAAATTAAAATCATATTTAAAAATTGTAAGATTCAGCTATGTCAATTTATCATATCATACGAGACATTATATATTTTATTAATTATATATTTCATCGCTTAATTCCTTTGTTTCAAGTGAACTTTGTTGGAAATGTCTGCTGAAAGGGACGTTTCAACATTTAATTATAGGGATAACTGTAACGATTCCACTCTAGAAGACATATCAAAATTGGAGGTATTATTTTGTTTTTATTTAATGCTTTTTCCTACTTTTAGTTTGTGGGAATGAAAATAGGGACTTAAGAGATGATAGAGTCTCTAGGAAAAGGAATGAGGAAAAAACTTCAAATTTGTGTATGTGAAAGAGTCTATTTGTTTAAAGAGTGTCTTTGAAGAGATTTAGAATAGATATAGAATGAGGACTATGCAGAACATACAATAATAAAGTATCGTGGATGTCAAATACCTAATAATGAGCGTTCTTGAAAAGATATAGAACGAGAACTGTGCACAACATACAATAAGAAAGTAATAGTAAGTCCATTTAGCACTTGACTATTAGTAAGTCCATTTAGATTTTGACTAGTGAGATTTCAACTTTTTACCCTTCTCATGATCAAATTTTAAATGTGAGTGTGACAAGGACCCTATACCACACAATATTTTTTTCAAATTGGATTTGAGGATGATCACAACCAATTGCTATTGGAGTGTTCCAAGTCAACCCACTGATTTTGTATCTTCCTTTCTCTCTACCTCAAACCCTGTACCTTTATCTTTATATTTATTTTTATCGGTCAGTTTCAGCGAACAACCCATATTAGTCTTAAAATTATATCATGTGCATTCACTATTGGTTGTTAAAGAACATCATGTACTTGGTAAAAAAATAATTAATATTTTCACATCGACTAAATGTGATGGTGCAAGCTAATGATGGTCTCTTCGTACACATTAGATGTCATACACTAGTACAAAAGTGCGGATTTTTCCATGGATGTTTTCCACGTTTCTTACTTTTTGGTGTAAAATCCGATGTAACAAGAGCAAGGCGTCACTATATCCACGCCTAGCCGTCGCTGTATCCACGCCTGGACTCTTAGACGTCTATGTATCCATGCCTAAAATCTTGGACATCGCTGTATCCACGCTTGACTGTCTCTATAGTGACAACACCGTCTTTTGTTGACTTTTTACAAATGGAAAATACAAACTTGCTTGACTGAAAATCATTATTTGTCTTGGGAGGATTGATAGTTTGTGGGGATTCAACAACCTTCCAAGACTAAAAACTATTTTCTAAGGATATTATTAAATGTTCTTGAGATCAATAACCTTTAACAATAACATGGAATAAAAGATTGCATGGTTTTAGCACATGTTTGTTTTTAACACATAAAATTTTATTAAGGTGTGTATGTTCATGTAAATTTAAAAAAACAAGGTTGGAATGCATCTTTTCATGTGTTATGGGTTGTCTTCTTTAGCTTTAGTTTCAAAATAAAAATTTACATAATAAATTTTAATATAAAAATTGATTTTATAATTAATATAAAGTGAAACTTTATTATCAATTAATTATTAGATTAAACTAACAAAATCTATTTTTTTTTCTTTTTCTTTTTTTTCAACCCTAAATAGGAGACTCTAACCTAGAACCCAAAACAAACAAAACCTACCTTGAATTTTGGTATTGAATGCATATTACATTCATATTTTTTAACATAAGAAATACCTAAATACTTTATTATTATTATCTAAAAAATGAATATTATGAAATACAACCCAACCTACATTAAGGATCTAGTGCCATCAACAAATTAGAGAAAAATTATGTTGCTAAAACTATATGTGGCATTGATAGGTTAGTTGTGCACTACAAATGTGTCTAGATATCTAGCTAGTCTTCTTGAGGTCAAGTGTGATGAACAAAACTTAGAAACCATGGCACATGCATTCACTAGGGGTTATTTTCCCTAGGAGATGGATATGAGTGCCATTAACATGTTCCATGCATAGTGTATGGGTCTTGAGGCCTTATCAAAGTCATTTTGGTAGAGAAATATCATCCAAAGGCTACTTAAATTGGTTGATGGAAATATAAAACATCCTTGAGCCCTAAATATATATCCTTAGTCTCAAGCACCATCAACATGGTCTCATATCAAGGCATGGCAACATTGACAGGTCATTATCAATGGGGATGTAGACTTTGAAAATACATTTTGGTAAATTCCTTTTTGAGACCGAGTCGAGTACTGAATGACAGCGCCATCGTTTATTGTGCATTTGTCCTGAGTCGAGTCGAGTATTGAGTAATTTGTCTTGCGTAGCAGGTTCTACTTTCTCCATAGGTCTCTCCTCCCCTTGGATGCTAGATTCTTTCTGAGAGGGGGTTGCTTTAGAATTGGTATCAATCGATGCAACTTTGAGCGCAGTTTCTGGTGTGGCTGCCTTTTGGTGGAGTAATGGGCAGGCCTTTTCTACTTCATTCTCCATTTCTATCAGTTGGTGGTTTGCATTGGCACTATTCCACCGTGTAGGCTTCTGATTGGATTTCCTTTTGGCATGGGGTCTACCTTGCTTCACTTCCCTAGGTCATGAACAGGTTTGTGATTAGGGAAAGAGGTGATTGTGTGCTCAACAGCAAAACAAGATTGGCAATAGAAGGTAACGTGCTCATAGTGAAGCTTCTGTTTCAACTTTCCACATATCACTTTAGGAAGGATTTTGGAAAGATCCATTTCAACACAAATCTTTGCAGAGGTTGTCCATTGTCTTTCTATTGTTTCAGGTCTGCAGTAATGAACTTTGCCTATGCCATTTTCAATCTCCGCCAGTGTCTCAAGAGGCCAGAATTGTAGGGAAAGGTTATGGTTTCCTTACACAGTGGAAATGAGGTTAAACAATTCACTGAGGTGTTAAAGGTAGGTTACTGGGGCTTCATTCAGAGAGCAGCTGATCCCTATCAGCTGCTACATCAAACTCAACAATGGAGAAATCTGGTGGACATGGGTAGAAATAAGCCCTCCTCCGATAGAAGGGGCTTCCAGATTTGATAAGCCCAGCTGTGCAGATCTATCAATGTATGCCATCAGTTAGAAATCGGCAAACAAGTCCATGCTTAAGATAGGAATATGTTTGTGTGGGATTTGTGGCATCCTTTTCCACAGAAACAGAGCACTGAGCAAAGCTATGTAAGTTTGAAGATGAAACAACATTCTTAAATGATAATTTTCCCTTTACAACGACTGAAGGACTGATGGTGAATGGGAAAGAAGTAGCTTAATTTAGGTTCGAAGGTATCAATCCTTGGCTGGGCAATCTAGGCTTGAGGGAGTTTGACTCCATGGATGACATGGTGTGAACTTGTAGGGGGGAAATGGAGACAATTCTGTAGCGGCTAGGGCAAAACCCTAGTTGTGGAGAAGCGTAGAGGAGAGCGCATCCATTTCTCTCAACTTGTTGGTTGTCATACTACATTTGGTCTTTTTTCGAAGAGAGAAAGATATGATAATAGGATGTCAAAGCAGGTTTCTATAGTCTATTGGAACTATGACAATGCATTATCTATCAATGGGGTTGTGGAAATTTTATCTTTAGAAAGGTGATATGCCCAACAAAAAGACCCTCAATTTTGGAATAATGAAATATGCCAGACAAAAATTTAGGGTTCCATCTCCTTATTACAAGTGCAAATTGGTAGGAGTGTATGAAATACACCTGAAATTGGCTACAAATTTAGAATTAGAAAAGTATCTCAATATATGGCTAACAGGATGGATTTTTGAAAACAGAGCACTATGATTTTGATTTAATGACTGGAATATCTGTATTGTGTGAGTAATTCTCCAGTTGCGATTGTTCATGAATTGTGTATGTGCCAAAGCCACACCATATGTCATGGATGTTTTAAATGGAATTTTTGTTTTAATTGTGTTATTTTTGTGGTTTTCCAGACTGCTATGCTTACAACAAGACGGGTGCTTGAAAGACTTGTTGTGCATTATGTTTCCCAGTGAATGGCATGGAAGCTTCTAAAAGGTATAAACTAAATTGTGATATTTGTATTTTTTTTAATTTTCTTCTTCTGATGCAGCAGCTAATTTAGTGTTTGTCCTTAATAATGACTTCCTGTTCAAGAGATTGAATTAGCTGAGTATGCTGCCTGCTGCAGCTTAGAAATATTAATCAGAGATGCAATTATCCTAGAATGCTTCTAAGTGGGGAAAATAGTGAAAACAGTGCATCATATTCGCATTCTTTTCCATCAAGAACAAAAAGCACAGCTTTTCGCAGTGCCCCAACATGCATGCTCAAAAGGGATGTCAATATTTTCAGCAAAACACTTGATTGCCCATCCTTCAATACACAAAAAATTAAATGCTCACAAAGTGTGAGTAATGAAGTATCTTTAGATGTCTGCTCTATCCAAAATGTGTCCTCTCTTGAAACTGGGATCTTTCTCAGAGACACTTTCCACAGACCTGCCTAGAGCAATGATAAAATTAAAGACATCCATGCACTATGCCTTAAGAATAACCAACCCATTTCCTTCACACTATGCTCTTTGTATAATGTTTGAAGATGAGAGAGTATATCTAGAATGATATTTGCTAGCTCTGATAGATCCCCTGTATGGCCAAAATGAACATTATGGCGTAGAATTCTGCTAAAAATTATGAAGTATTCAATTTCAAGCAACTTGTCTCTGCCCAATTCAGGACTCCATGGCAAAGCACAGCTTCCTTAACATCAATATCTGATAGAGTGATCCAGCCAATTACAAAACAATATCTTTCAAGTATAAGCTCATGACTAATATGGTGGACATTATTTAATAACATAGTGGGTCTTTTGTAATGATTAGGCCAACTTAAATTAATTAGAATCTTAATTTAATGACTAATATGGGGGGATCTATTTAGTAGCATAGTGGATCTTTCTAAATGATTAGGCTACCTTACATTAATCAGTAACCAATGCCAACTAAGAGGTGTTTGTCTCCAGCTTATAATGTTGTTGGAGATCAAGAAGAGCAAGCAATGGTGCGATCCATAATGCATACTCATGTTGCTGAGAAGCTTCATAGAGAATTGTTTATGAATCGTATGTCAATAATAGGATGAGGAACATGAAGATCTAAAAGTATGTCGAACACAAGCACATTAATGATACCTTCTGTTGATGATTTTGAGCATCTAAAAGTATGTCAAGATTCTGAAGAAGGACTCAGTAAGAAGCTACAAATAAAAAAGTCATCATCAACAAGTGTTCTTTCTGAAGGCATTAGAGAGAAGCTACGACAGCAGGACATTACCTTTATTGCCAATGCTACAAATTTGGGTAGTGGTAATTTGTGGCAGCATAGTAGGAAGTCAGCTAGGAATTTACTCTTGGAGGGAGAGGAGGCCATCCAATGAAAATCATAGTGATAGAAAAGCTAGTGAAAAATTACACTCAACTTAGAGAAGAAGATGACTCGGCAGAGGTATAGTCTTGGAACCCAACAATGTATACTCTGTCAGTATCGGACACAAAGCTATGTTTTTTTATAAGGCCCCAACTGAGTGTTGGTGGTCAAAACCACTTTGGAAGTTAAGGCTGCAATCAAATCTAGGATTTTTTTTGGTTAGCTTTGACTAATAAAGTTTTAACTTGAGATCATTTTTATAAGAGAACCTAGAATGGACTAGGATTCTGTTATTTATACCGAATAGATGAGGAGACCATCCAACATATACGTTTGGACAGTACCTTTGCAAAAGAGGTTTGGAAGGAGGTATTATGTTTATTTGGAGAAGCTAGGCAGTGGAATCATAATTATTTGGTTGAATGCTCAAAAAACTGGATGAATGATCCTGCTGTTGCGAGCCAAAAAAACCCTCCCATGCATTGTTGTTTGGGTGCCATGGATCACCTGAAATGTAATCTTGTTTCAGGGGAAATATTGCTCTCTACTGGTAGTATTCCATAGCATCAGACATATCTATCAGGAATTAAAACAGCCTCCTGTTTAGAAGACCTCCAAAATTTGCAAACCACATGAGGTAGATAAGTCATATGTTTGGATTATTTTGATGGTGCCAGCCAAGGTAACCCAGCATCATGAAGGGCTAGAGGTGCCTTTTATTTACCTTATGGAAATTATTTTTCTTTCAAACTGTCCTTAGGATGTGGAACAACAATTGGACTGAGAGGCATGCCATTGTAAATGATCCAAAATTGGTGCTAAAAATAGATCTAGACAAGTTGCAGCTCATCAGGGATTCCAGATTCCAGACTGGTGTCATTGAATGGGTCCAACGGATTCTTAGACTTTAGAATCTTATTTTAAGCTTCAGACATGTTTATCACCAGTACAACTATGAAGTCAATGGTCTATCCAAAGCTGCCAATTCATGTCCACTTGATGTGCTACAAATGGAGAAGACCAAAGGAGGGGGGAATCCCCCTACAAATCCCTGAGTTTACTGTTATACACAGGCCCCATGTTTGGCACAGGTGTTGTTTATATTTAATTTTAATTTTATGGTCAGATTATTCCAGGTTTTGTGCAACATGTGGCATATTTTTTAACTATTTTGATGAAAGCCCCCCTTTTTTGTCCAATGATGTCTGGCTTAAGCCAGTCTATATTATCTACTTTTTTGAGGTAGGTGTAGACTAGATAGGAAGGACGTATGGACTGTTAAGTAGAGAGTTGTTTTTTACAGGTGCCTCACCACATGCTGAATGTAACTTTGTTTTTCATATCAATAATATAAAGTTAGGAATTTTTCCTCTAGCAAAAAAACTTCATGATAATCTCCAAAGTGATTGCTAAAATAATGGAAGAGATTGTTTTCTGATTCCATTCCCCAAGAGCAGTTTGGCTTTCTCGGTAACAGGCATATCCATCATGCCATTGAAGCAACTCAGGAAGTCCTTTGTTCTACAGGCTATGGTGGTGTAATTGGATATTTCTAAGGCCTGTAACTGGGTTAGTTAGTTATATCTCAGGTTAATTCTGATTCACAATTCTTGCTGCATTCCTTTGGTCAACTAGATTATGGGTCATTTGAATTTTGTGTCCTTTTCTATTCTTATAAATGGGGCAGCATCTAATTTATTTAAGCCACCCAAAGGCTGAGCATTCAAGTAGGGCCATCAAGGAGGTCTACAGGATCAATTCAATAAAAGGTATATAGTTGGGCAAGGTGTTTGCATCGATACATCTACTCTTTGAGGATAATGTTCTTTTGTTTGGGCATGGATCCTACAGAAAAGCTATTAAGTTTAAGGAAATCCTGGACTCATACTGCTTTGCAACATGAATGGAGATAAACACTCTAATCCTTGAACAGGCTACATGAAAGAAAAAATGAGGCCATTCACAGGATTCTCTTTAAATGTCACCCCATTTAACAATGACCTAGGATATCTGAGTTTCATGTCAAAATCCCAGCCAGATCTTAGTTTCACCGTAAGTTAAGTCAATGACTGGGTCTAGCTGTATCAGAAAATGGAAAGAAGAGTCACAAACTGGTGTACTAGGTGGATGTCCATAAGAGGCAGAATTAATTTTAGTTAAATCAGTATTAGAAGCAATTCCTATATATTGGCTTTCTTTAACCTAAATCCCTATTGGGACGCTAGAGAAAAATGAGGAATAAATGTTTTCATTTTCTATGGCTAGGAAGAAGGGAGAAAGAAGGCATTGCTAGTCAAATGGAAAAGGTTATCTATGCCCAAAGCTGCTGGTGAAAGGTACAAATATTTTCATTTTCTATGGACAGGAAGAAAGAAGAAAGAAGGAATTGCACTACTCAAATAAAAACGGTTATCTAAGCCCTATGCTGCTGGTGGGTGGGAGTTGAAAATTGAAATACATTCACCATTTTGGCAAGGCCCTGGCTTCCAAGAATTTGTGGAATTTATCTCTGTAAGATTTGTGGCAGAATGTTATCGAGCAGAAATACTTGGATCCACTTTCCTTTTAAGAATGGGCCATATTATCAGCAAAGTTTTATCTCAAATGTTTCATTTGTCTGGAAGGCACTAGTATTGTCATTCTCTTGTAGAAAACTGGTTGGCATGGAAAATTGGAGATGGCAAGAAAGTTAGACTGGGCATTGATCACTGGGTGGGATATGAAGGCCAACATTCCTGCCTCTGAGCGTGATAGAATTTTTGCAAGATCCAGCTTGTTTGTTACAACTGCAAACTATGTAGTCTCTCTTGCAGGATTGATAAATCAAGCCATGCTGTTGAATAGAAATCATTTACTGATGATTTCAACTGTTGCTGATATTTCAGGCATTCGAACAGTATGGAGAGATCGAAGAAGGTTCTGTTATTATTGACAAGGAAAGTGGAAAGTCAAGGGGGTTTTGCTTTATTACATTTAAGCATATGGATTCCACTCAGAAGGCTTTGTAGGAACCTAGCAAGACTATAGATGTAAGTGTCAGTTCTGGTTATAGATATTCATAATATTTTAAATTAGACTTTTACTATGAAATGCTGCTTGTATAGCTAATTTTTAATGTTGTCTTCTTTGGTAGAGATTGTGTGACTGTCTGAGTCATTGATACGAGAGTCATGCTGTGAGGTGTATTTTTATTTATCAATAGTATATTAGTGTTGCCTAGAGCCATGCACAAGAAGTTGATTTTTGCTTTCACGTATTGCAAGCAATTTTAGTTGATGGAAGATCCACTGTTTTATTTAGGTGCAAGGTTATTCATGTTGCTGCATTCTTGTGACATGCTTTCCAGGGAAATGTTAGGATCATTGGAAACTGAGTATTAATGTTTTGACTTTAATGTTTTTGTGGGGAAATAAGATCTATAATGATACTGAGAATTTAGGTTGTAGACTCTGAACCAACTGAGAGTGAGATGCTTGTCCAATATAAAACTAGGAAGCAACATGTGCCATTACAAAGACTAACCTTGACATAAATCGTAACATATGGAAATGGTATGCTTACCACAGGGTAATCAGGCACAATGAACTAATTAGGCAAGACAATTTATGAAGCTAAATCAAATAATCAGAAATAATTACATATAGGAGCACACATGATTCACACAAATATTTGGGCAAAAATATAGTACTGGAATTTCATTTAACTAAGAAGTTTGTGCAATAATGATACGAACATTATGAAGCTTTGCAACATAGCTATCCATCTATCAACCGACTATGACTAACACCATGAACTGATGAAGCCCGTTGCAATTTTAAATCTAGGTATAAACAATATAGTTTGAGGAAATACGAAGTGTTTCACATCTGGTCTATTTGTCTGACGATCTAGTATGATCATTGAACTTCCACTTGAAACCATAAGCTGAGTAGTATATCCACCCCACTGTAGTATGCCGTGCCATTAGATGCACTTGACTTCGTGTTGCACTTGCACCTAAGTAATTTGCACAGCTGAACTCGTCACACTAATGGACTCTAAAGTTACCCCTACCATGTGCACTATGTCCATGGCACAACTTGACTTGGCGGGTGGAGAAATTGAAGGAGGTAAAAGTTGCTGATGCTCTAAAGCACCCTAACTGGAATATTGGGAAAAAAATCACCATTGACTCTACCACCTTGTTTAATAAGGTATGGCATCATTTCTTTGTAATTTTTCATTGTTTTATTTCTCTTTATTAACATTAATGCTTTATTGAGTTGTTTTCCTTTCCAAATCTAAATATCTGGTATCGAAAATGTTATTTGTTCTCAGGGTCTTGAGGTAATAGAAGCACACTACCTTTATGGAGTTGACTATGACAATATTGAGATTATGATCCATCTGCAATCGATAATTCATTCAATGGTTGAGACATAGGTAGGATATGTTGTCTAGCAAATGTACTTGTGTTCATGATCTGCTTCTTGTTTTTGTCAACACCAAATGCTTTTCTAATGGAGTTTTGGCTGCTTTTATTTACCAGGATTCCTCTGTTTTGGCTCAACTGGGTTTGCCAGATATGCGATTGCCAATACTGTATACAATGTCATGGCCTGAAAGAATATCATGCTCGGAGATAACCTGGCCACGGCTTGATCTTTGCAAGTATGTATTCTTACTAATAAGCTGGTTTGCTTGTATTTCCGATTAGAATGGAAAGGACTGGTTATGAGAAACGGTTTTTCTGGAAATTTGAATTGTTAATGATTTAACATAGTTACAATTGTCTTCTATTGTCTCTTTTGTTGAGTGGCCTGTAAATCTGTACACACATACTGGTTCGATGTGTCATGGATTAGTGAAGCATTATATGTTTTTATGCAGGTTGGGCTCATTAACCTTCAAAGCTCCAGATTGAGTGAAATATCCTTCAATGGATCTTGCTTATTCTGCTGGTAGAGCAGGAGGAACCGTGACTGGAGTCCTTAGTGCAGCAAATGAGAAGGCTATCAAGTTATTTATTGATGAAAGGTGTGTTTCCTTGTTAATATATTTTGCGAGTCTTATACTGGGATTAGAAAGTATGCATGCTGACCATAAAACCAACTCTTTTGAAAAGTTCATATGCAAGGATTTTTAGTTTGTTAATATGTATAGTTTCCCTGTAAAATAATCCATGTTTCAACTTTAAATATACTTAGTGCACCAGGTTGTCTTTGCAGTCAACCATCATTAATTGATTCCAAATGGTAATCCATCATTCCTGTTGATTTAGTAGTACCTGCCATGGCTTCTATAGGGTTTAATTTGATGATATATGCATCATTGTCTATATTTGGGGGAACCTCTATTTATGGCATGGAGGCACCAGCTTGGGAAGACATTAACTCAAATGTACTAGCAGTAATAAGATTGAAGGGTGACTTTTTTTTCCAGTAGTTGTACTGCACGCTCAAGACAGAAGCAATTTTTTGCCTCTTCTTGGTGTAATTTTTGTTTGCATATGTCAGTTATTTTTCGTTGATTTTTTTTTTTTGGCGTTAGGATTGAAACATTTGTTAGGGACTGGGGATATGTGCAGCAGTGATGCTAAATTCACCATGACTCACATATTTTTGTTAATTTCTCGTTTCCCTTTGATCCTTAAATGGCCTGCTTTGTTTTCTATTTTGTTTACAAGTTTACTGCTATAGTTTCTTTTCATCACTCCTATAGTTGTAGTTGTCTTGTCTGATATTGATAACAGCTGTTTGATTTTTTTAATTATTACTATTTATATCACTGCTAACATATCAACATAATCCAGATATTGAAACTTTGGTTAAGAAGAGTTTCAGGGATAAAGAGTACTATATAAGTGCCATACCTTCAAATCTAGTAAGTTTTCCACTGATATGATATACTTGTATTATTTGCTGGCTTTTCTTATTTGTAGGATAGAGCACAATGGATTCTTTGTAAAGAGATATTTTAAGAATTTTGTGGTCTGGAGTTTTTTTGATGTATCATATAATAGAATGTTGGAGCTCTTGTAATTTTCATATGGTTGTATCTTTTACAGCACTCAGAGGTTGTATTGAAAGTCAGAGACAACAAGGACTTTCGATCAAACAGGTATGTAAGTCTATAACGGTGTTTTTGAATGGTGATGCATTCCATCTGTATTACATTCTACACTGTCGGCACTGATGTCTTTAACCTGCTATGTTAACCTGCCAGATATACGATATTTACAGTACTTCAATCTACATCATACATTGCACATGTAGAGATAATGATAGCACTAAGCATGCTCAGTACATTTAGCAAGGGGTAATGACATTTGAAAATTATATCTGGTCATATATTGTCATTCCTGTAAGTGCACATATGAACATCAGACAATTAATGGATATGGGTAACATTATGCACACACAATTGCATCACCAATATTCACATTATTTTGATTGGCATTAGTTACTACATGGACATTTTGTAAAAGATCTCTAGTAAATTATGCACTGCACAACATATGGTGTTCTACTTTTAATGTTGGAGCTCTTGTTCTTGGGGTTTGCATTTTTTTTATAAAAAAAAATTATACAAAGAGTGGATATAGTGACGGCCAGGCGTGGATACAGAGACGGCACGGCGTGGATACAAAGACGGGGAGGCATGGCTATAGCGGCGTCTTATTCCTGGGTTTGCATTTAAAAAAAACCTTATACAGAGCGTGAATACAGCGACGGCCAGGCATGGATACAGAGATGGCCAGGCATGGATATAGTGACAACTTAGACATCTAACGAAATATAGAACATTGTCACTCTTGCAACGCAAATTAGGGGTCGTCTCTATTGTGACAAAATTGTTTCCATGAAAAAAAAACACTTAGACGTAGCAATATCCACGCTTTTCCGTGGATATTGTCACGTTTTGCCGTGGAAAAATTGATCACTTGTACTAGTGATAGAAAACTAAGCATCCTCCAACTTACATGAATTATTTGAGATACATAAACAACTAATCTTTCTTTGAGTAAAAACAATGACATGTAGGAAACTAAATAAATTTTCCAAATATATAAATTTTATATATTGGGAAATTTACTTGAACAAATTTTCCTTTTACTGGAATTTGAGTTAATTCATTTAGCGCCTCACCGTTAGTAATTCCATTTATTTTTTGACTCATGGAATTTCAAATTTTCCTTATACGACTTGATTATCGATTTTAAGAGTCAATGAATATTTAAAGAATATAACATTACCAACATTCTCCCACTTGTCTTTTTTTCATAAATAGGATATTTAAAATTTAGTTAATTCAAATACGTATAACAAGGCCATGGTTGAGGGCAGAAAGAGGGTAAATTAGAGAGATAAAGGGGAAGGATATGGGTGGGAAAGACAACGATAAGTAGGAGGGATATATGTAACCTCCCCCTTGTACCTCGATGCCATTATGTGTGGAAAAAGGGAGTAAAATTTTAGTTTCGTTGTTGCTGCAAGACAAATCAATCCTGTTAGTGGCATATTTTCATGACATTATAGGGGAGTATGTCCAAAGAAACTAATGATATTAACCATTACATGTAGCGAACAACATTTTCTGAAAGTATGTTGGTTATACATCAGCATTAGTCAATACGTATTAAAAACAACCATTCATTCCTTCTGATTACTATCCTTCTTACTTAATACACTAGGCAATTGACCTCAACTTTTAATTTTACATTAGTCTACGTTTTCATCTTTATCATGAGTAACAAATCTACATCTACCTTTAAATAATAATAGAAAAACCATCAACTGGATTATCTAGATAACATGGTGAAACACATCAAGAAACATAAGCTAATGTGTGTCATGGAACATAAAATCATACGCATCCTGGAACATACAATAACACACATTATGGAACAAAAAATAATACACATCCTGGGCACACAAGAATAAGAAGAATGTATGTGGTTCGCCCCAATCTTGGGGTTACGTCCACCAAAAGTTAGGCCTACATATTTATTCCTAAAAAATTTCACCTATAAAGGTGTACAACCTACATAAAAAATGATGTATCATCAATTTTCTCATATAACAAAAGGAAACCTCTTCATGAGGCCCACATGAATAAAAACATCTTTGAATAAACTACTAGAGTAGGCATGGCCTCCATTCTAAAGTTTGTTCAGGTACTTTAAAGTCTAGACAGCTCTCAGCCTTTCTATGATTATTTAATTGTGAGTCACCTGTACTTCCTTTGCATATTTTCTTGCTTTCTATGTCAGGGTGTGATTTCAAATTAACCACAACTAAAGCATTTAAAAATTGTTGCCCCCTTTTATTTACATATTGATGTTCACCATCAAGCTTTAAATCAATAACCAATCCCCACTTTGTATACTATGTAAATGCCCAAATTCATCAAATTCATCTGAACAAAGGGTCAAGTAAAATATAATAAAACCCCTTACCACCACCAATTTAATGAGTGTGTTCACAAATCATGTAGAATAACGTGACTTAAGTAGAAAATTGACTTCTGCTACAATTTGTATTTAGATTTTCTTCATGTTGGCTACTATTTATCACCAATGCTTCTAGTAGGCTTAAACCAGGGGTAATGAACCTTGGCTTCCCTAAAGTTACTTAAGTTTGTGAAGGTACTAAAAATTACTTAAGCATGGCTTCTTGTAAGGGGAAAGAATGTAATGCCGTATTTTTACATCCCTTAGGCATTCAATGTATTTTTTTTAATATTTACATGGGTTCCTTACTGTCAATACTTTCTGTATCCAATGTGAAGTCATAAAATCAAAATGAGTGTGGCATTTAGCCAACGAAAAGAAGACCCAGGCTATGCCAATGAGCAATAGCAAGATTTAAATGGTGCACTACATTACACCATGATAATACTTTCTATAGGAGATGAAACTTTCCTAGGCTATGCCAGCGAGCAATAGCAGGATTGAAACACTGCACTACATTACACCATGATGATCCTCGACACGTGTTTCTAACGACAGCTAGTCTGAATGATAGAGGCATAAGGGTAATTGAAATACCTTGATAAGAATCCATATCAAATGTTTAGAGGTTGATTCTGTGTGCTCTTCCATAATGGATTGAGAAGCAACCGCTGTTTGTGATGGGGGATTCAAGGTCGAGCTCTACAATTTTTCAAATAGAGCTATCTTGGGAGCTTCAATTACCAATGCCTCCAATGCATCACACGGTGTTTTGCGACTCAACAATCAAATGGGAGAGACTGTCTTGAATGCATCACTACGATTTACAAGAGAAATCTACTGTTATACACTCCGGGTTGTGAAATACTTTAGCTAAGAAGTTGGAGTATGTTATTTCCCCCACGATAGATTAATAAAAAATAGAATATTGGGTATAGAAGGAAATCAATTCATGCACGTAAGGAAGCAAGATTATCGATCACCGTAGTTTATTTTCTGGTTTTTCATGATCTAAGTGGGTCAGACCAGCAGCACTTCTGTGGGGGTAGTAATGGGGATAGTTTTTGGGAGTGGACGTTGCCAAAATTATTTAATGGGGAAACAAACCCATGCACCCATAAGCACATGTGTGCCTATAATTACAAGAATACAGATCATGCCAATAATTACCAGAATACACATAAAGGAGTGTGGGTGAGTCCATCCATTGGAATATGCAATCAAAATCAGCAGTAGACAAATGAGTACGAGGAAAACACATACCAAACAATACCCAAAGAGGTAGGTGTAATCCTTTTGTTCAAACACGGACCTTCATGCAGGCGGGCTCCTCCTCCATCCATCACTGGGATAGACTGAGTTATAAATAATAGTTTTCCTCCAACCAATTACCAGCAACTCATTCTATTCTCTAGTGTATGCTTATCAGAGTTTCTTCCTAGCCTTCGTGCCTTTTGTTTTAAATCTGAAAACACACACCCAAAGCGCGGAGATCATTGGCATCCCCCCCTCATTCCTAACCTCTCATCCATAATATAATATCACGTCTCTACTAGTCGAAAATCATAAATTTTGGGTAACGTCTCTATCATGGGTGATCGTGAGTCAAGGAGTTTAACGCCTCATTGATCCATGCTTCTCAATAGTAAACATAAAGAAAATCATAAAGCTTCCTTAATCTAAGATTTTTCAAAAGTTAAGACCAGTAGAGGGAATAACAACGCCTCCTTAAATGGTGGCCGAACATCCGGTAATGATCCGAGATTTGATTAATACTCACCAAACATAANTGTGTGTGTGTGTGTGTATTTCTTCCAACTATATAAAAATACTCTACCATTTTCTGCTATGTAAGGTTTCTACTACCATATATGAAATTATTTTCATATATGAATATATAACCTTCTTATATACATGTATTTCCCTCGATCAAAAGGTGAGGTGGAAGTAGCCCTATGGGAGCGAGCATTTCTAACATTGAACTTTTATATAATAATAATTGCTTTCCCAAAAGACTTAGTTCACACATTTGTCCCTTCTTGTGATAATACTAATTCCTCCCTTTTTAAAAATACTTAGTTTATCTTTCATGTCTCTCTTTATAAGAAGACTCAGTCTATCATTTTACCCAACGAATCATCTTGTTCACAATTTATTCACTCTCTTATAAAGACACCTGGGCTTAGGTTATCAAGGAGATTGTCATATACCTTTTGTTTACTAGGAGTGCATGATCCTCCTTCCGATGGGACATCCCATTGCTTGTCTTACCCCTCATTTTTTGTAGGGTTGACTACAATCCTCTAATCTTTAAATGTATATATTTATATATTTATCCACGTATGTCTCCATACAATACTTAGGTATAGTTAATCCAAGTATATTGCTGACGATATCTATCTATCTATCTATCTATCTATCAATATATATATATATATATATATATATATATCCTTCTTTTTCCTAGTTCATAAAGCGACCAAAACATATAGTCTCTTTAACCATTTTATTTTCTTTTCCCTCGTGGGCTCAGTTGCCCGTCATTGAGCTACGCCCAACTCTTATGTTTCCTAGGGAAATTTGGGTAGTATAAATACAAGGTCTTACTAATGGGGCCTTGGCCTTGAGCTTCTCACCAGAGACAAATACAATAATATTCATAAATTTTACAACACATTTAAGGGTCTTTTACAAGAGGGATATTACCTCCTTCCCCCCTAAAAAAAAATAACACCGTCCTCGGTGTTCCTATTTTCAACCAACATCATTCTTCTGTTCTGTCATCCTTTCTTGTTTTCATCTTTCTGTTCTGATTGCTTGCTTTTGAATTTCTTAGTCCCTCTTGATAAATGGGATTAGGTCTCCAACCTGCATTTTTAAACATATTTATGCATGTCTACTAACATCGACATTGATAACAATATATAACTTAGAATCCAACACTATACAATTTTCATAATCCACAGTGGGTCGAACATACATGTCAGTTCAATTTCCTTATAAATAGACATATTACCCCATAGGTACAAGTTTTCCTATAATGTACATACCTCTTCCAGCATTATTATTTTTCTGGATGTTTTCCATCCTAGCACTCCAAGTGCTAACAGTACTTCGAGTACCAATCCAAGCCACTCAACACAAGGACGATACCCTTGTATCTCGTTCTTGTGCTATTTAGGATGCTTCACCAAGCTTAGGCACCTCCATTCTCACACACCACCACAACACCTAGAGGTTTTTGTCTTCATATATCCCCCACTCTTGTGATAGTCCTCTTAATGTGTGGAGAATGAGTCTTAACCAAAACGTCTTACATCTAGGCATCACCAGAGTGCATAATGGTACCTAGATTGCCTGGGGGAAAATAGGTAGCTTTCATCCACTACCTTCATCACCACTTCTTCGTGGTGACAACTTTATGCACATGAGATCTTTCTCATATCTTCTTAACTCATTACAGTCGTAGAGATTTAGCCTTCCTCATGGCCACAATTTCCCATGCATGCAATCACTCTATAGGTGGTTAGTTTATCATATTATGGATAACCCAGAAATAATCAATTATCAAAGTTTCCTAATTTTCATTGATTTTAATCGCCATTCACGAGTTATATAACCTTTTAAATCACCTAGAAAAGTTACTCCTTACTCTTTTCTAAGTAATTGAGCGCAACTTACATACACAGGAGGATTTATATACCATAATGTACGTCGATTGTAGCAAAGGTCATAATCTCGGTGAAGCCTGCATTGTTAGTATGTAAATGACATCATCCACAGTTAGCCCTTGGTTGTAAAAATCGATATTCGACAATTATATTAAGTAAAAACAACACCCATACTTAACCTCATTATCCACGACAATAATTATTTTTCTAATTGTCAAATCCAATTGATAGTGTCCTTGGCATATCCTGCCAAGTTAGTATATAACATTATACAGCATTCATCAACTCACTTATTTTCAATATTAATATCTTTAGATAATCAAATCCATGTAAGCTCTTAAAAATTCCAATCTCCATATGACCCAAGCAACAACAATGCTATCAAATTCTCAATGGCTTTAATCAACAAGATCTTTCAATCTAGCACTAGAATCAATACTAGGGTTCTTACTAGACTCTACAAATAGACATATGATATCAATAAATATCCATTCCAACAATTAGTCTATTTGGCTCCTAGATCAATACCTAAAATGAAAATATCATCAAAACATCAGATAGTTCAAAAACTCTAATCCAAGCACAATGAACGATTTCTAGAATATTTGCCAATAGGAGCATGCTTCTAAGAATTAATTTACTTAACAATTATGAAGCTAGTACTTGTAACTATACATAGACTTTCCGGTATGTATAACATCATTCACTAATATCAAGAAATAAATTCACCAATCTATCTCTTTAAGGATTTCAACGCTCAATACAGCACTATAATAAACATAAAGAGATAGTGTTTAACTTGTATTTATAAATGTCACTTTAGTGAACAAGCAATAGGTTTAAAATACAAAACTTGAATACCTCTATTAATGGACTTCTAACCATAAAATCATTATCAACTTCCAATCCTTCATTTTACTACCAGGTCATGAAATGTGTCAAACCTTCTTTAAGCATTAAATTGGATCCTTAGCATTAAAATCGTAGGAGAGGAGAATAAATGTCGAAGAAAAACTCACCAATAATCAGATTTCCATTAGTCTAATTTTAAGCAATCAACTACAAAAACAAATTCAGAATTGATTCCTATGTAATCAATTTAATTTGGAATCCGAATAAGGATTCCAATCTAAATATTCAAGCAAAAGGTCAATGTCGGCAATCCAACAAAATGTTATCAACCAATTTTCATTAGACACTGACTCAGGTTGGAAGCAAATGATACCAATGTTAAGTGCAAAGTTGTTGGAGGATTAGTGGCATTCACTTTCAAGATTCATGTACTCGATAATTTAGATAGCAATTCTTCAACATTGTTAATGTAAAGAGAGTACAGAGGAAACAAGCCTTTCAGGATAAGATAAGCCTAGTTTTCAGATGTAAGACATGGTTGCCATCAAACCACCCAAAATGTTACGATGAGTAGATCAAGTAACCAATGATTATGTCAGTAACCTAATCCATGATACTTACATTTTGGTTTTTCATCAAATTATTTAACTAGAATCTTAGGATTGTGGAATAATTGCAAATATAGGACAACAGAGAATGTGATTCATTAGGTCTTTAGGTAATTAGGTAACCCTTTCAATGGTAGTTTTTAACAACATTATTTACTGTGTTTTACAATGTCACCTATCACAATTTTATTCAACATGGGATTCTTTTTCACATATATCAAGTCTTTAATGGCAAATTCAACTATCAATTTCCAATCCAACATTACTATTATAATATGAACTACTATAGTAATTTCGTTAGCCATGAGTTTGTCCAAGAAGACTTCCATAACTTATTAAAGTTTATTGGTGCAACTTCAAAATAGAGATGAAGCAATCGTCTTAGCTATTTGTAAACATATTCGTAAATGATCAAGGGAATAACCAGGTTACCTGTGTACTTACATCCTCGTTCCTCACATTGAACTGGCAAGGTAATGGGTCATCTTTGTTGTGATTTTGAGCTAATAATCCACCTTCCCCTGCACAACTCCAAGGTCAGTAAACATGTAGTTCCAAAATGAAATGCGTGGGAGATTTTTGAGCCCAATTAGGCCCAAGTGTTTCAACTCTTTCTCTGATACCATATGTAACGTCCCCCTTGTACCTCGATGCCATTATGTGTGGAAAAAGGGGGTAAAATTTTAGTTTCGCTATTGCTACAAGATTAATAAATCCTGTTAGTGGCAGATTTTCACGACATTACAGGGGAGTATGTCCAAACAAACTAATGATATTAACCATTACACGCAGCGAACAACATTTCTGAAGGTATATTGGTTATACATCAGCATTAGTTGATATGTATTAAAAACAACCATTCATTCCTTCTCATTACTATCCTTCTTACTTAATACACTAGGCAATTGACTTCAACTTTTAATTTTATATTAGTCTGTGTTTTCATCTTTATCAATAGTAACAAATCTTCCTCTACCTTTAAACAATAATAGAAAAACCCTCAACTAGATTATGTAGATAACATGGTGAAACACATTAAGAAACATAAGCTAATGTGTGTCATGGAACATAAAGGCATACACATCCTCGAACATACGATAACACAGATTATGGAACATAAAATAACACACATCCTGGGCACACATGAACAAGAACAATGTATGTGGTTCACCCCAATCTTGGGGTTACATCCACCAAAAGTTAGGCCTACATCTTTATTCATAAAAAAATTCACCTATAAAGGTGTACAACCTACATCATAAATGATGTATCATCAATTTTTTCATATAACAAAGGGAAACCTCATCCCGAGGCCCACGTGAATAAAAACATCTTTGAATAAACTACTAGAGTAGGCACCACCTCCATTCTAAAGTTTGTTAAGGTAATTTAATTTCAAGACAGCTCTCAGCCTTTTTGTGATTATTTAATTGTGATTCACCTGTACTTCCTTTGCATATTTTGTTGCTTTCTATGTTAGGGTATGATTTCAAATTAACCACAACTAAAGCATTTAAAAAGTGTTGCCCCCTTTTATATGCATATTGATGTTCACCATCAAGCTTTAAATCCATAACCAATCCCCACTTTGTATACTATGTAACTATCCAAACAACACTATATGGTTAATGATAGAAAAGGGGGATCCTCTACAAAAGCACATTAGTGCAGTTTATGGAAATGCCAAACATTAACTTGTATTTTTAAATTGGTAGAAAAGAGTTCAAGAATATAAATCAAATTCATCTGAACAAAGGGTCGAGCAAAATAGAATAAAACCCCTTACCACCACCAATTTAATGAGCGTGTTCACAAATCTTGTAGAATAATGTGACTTACTTAAGTAGAAAATCGAATGCTGCTACAATTTGTATTTAGATTGTGTTCATGTTGGCTACTATTTATCACCAATGCTTCAAGTAGACTTAAACTGGGGATAATGAACCTTGGCTTCCCTAAAGTTACTTAAGATTGTGAAGGTACTAAAAATTACTTAAGCATGGCTTCTTGTAAGGGGAAAGGAACGTAATGCCTTATTTTTTCATCTCTTAGGCATTCAATGAATTTTTTTAAATATTTACACAGGTTCCTTATTGTCAATACTTTCTGCATCCAACGTGAAGTCATAGAATTAAAATGAGTGTGGCATTTAGTCAACGAGAGGAAGAGCCAAGCTATGCCAATGAGCAATAGCAAGATTTAAACGGTGCACTACATTATACCATGATAGTACTTTCTATAAGAGATGAAACTTTACCAGGCTATGCCAGGGAGCAATAGCAGGATTGAAATGTTGCACTACATTATACCATGATAATGCTTGGCACGTGTTTCTAACGGCAGCCAGTTTGAATGATAGAGCCACAAGGGTAATTGAAATACCTTGATAAACATCCATATCAAATGTTTAGAGGTTGATTCCTTATGCTCTTCCCTGATGGATTGAGAAGCCACCACTATTCATGATGGGGGATTCAAGACCTAGATCTGCAATTTTTCAAACAGAGCCGTTTTGGGAGCTTCAATTACCAATGCCTCCAATGCATCACACAGTGGTTTGTGACTCAACAATCGAATGGGAGAGACTTTCTTGAATGCATCACTGCGATTTACAAGAGAACTCTACTATTATACAGTTCAGGTTGTGAAATACTTTAGCTAAGAAGATGAAGTATGTTATTTCCCCCATGATAGTTTAATAAAAAATATAATGTCGGGCATAGAAGAAAATCGATTCATGCAAGTAAGGAAGCAAGATTATCGATCACTGTAGTTTATTTTTTGGTTTGTCATGATCTAAGTGGCTTGGACCAGCAACACTTATGTGGTGGTAGTAATGGGGATAGTTTTTGGGAATGGATGTTGCCAAAATTCATTAATGGGGAAACAAACCCATGCACCCATAAGCACATGCGTGCCTATAAATACCGGAATACACAACATGCCAATAATTACAAGAATACACAGAAAGGAGTGTGGGTGAGTCCATCCATTGGAATATGCAATCAAAATCAGCAGTAGACAAATGAGTATGAGGAAAAAACATACCAAACAAGACCCCAAGAGGTAGGCATAACCCTTTTGTTCGAACTCAGACCCTCACACAAGTGGGCTCCTCCTCCATCCATCACCCGGATAGACCGAGTTATAAATAATAGTTTTAGTCCAACCAATTACCAGCAGCTCATTCTATTCTACAGTGTATGCTTATCAAAGGTTCTTCCCAGCCTTCGTGCGTTTTGTTTTAAATATGAAAACACAGACCCAAAGCACGCAGATCGCTGGAAGACCCCCTCATACCTATCCTCTCATCCATAATATGATATCATGTCTCTACTAGTCAGAAATCATAAATTCTGAGTAACGTCTCTGTCATGGGCGATCGTGAATCAAGGAGTTTAACGCCTCCTTGATCCATGCTTCTCAACATTAAACATAAAAAAAATCATAAATCTTCCTTAATCTAAGCTTTTTCAAAAGTTAAGACCAGTAGAGGGAATAACAACGCCTCCTTAAGTGGTGGCTGAACATCTCGTAATGGTCTGAGATTTGATTAATACTCACCAAACATAAAATTCAGTAATTTTGGTCAGCTTGCTCTATGAGGGTTATATACCTGAGCTAATATATATATATATATATAATGTATGAAACTAATTTTAAAATATATATATATATATATCTTTTACTATGTAGTGTTCCAACTATATAAAAATACTCTACTATTTTCTGCTATGTAAGGTTTCTACTACCATATATGAAATTCTTTTCATATATGAATATATAACCTTCTTATATACATGTCTTTCCTTCGATCAAAAGGTGAGGTGGAAGTAGCCCTATGGGGGCGAGCGTTTGTAACATTGAACTTTTATATAATAATAATTCCTATCCCAAAAGACTTAGTTCACACTTTTGTCCCTTCTTGTGATAATACTAATTCCTGCCCTTTTTATAAAAACTTAGTTTATATTTCATATCCCTCTTTATAACAAGACTCAGTCTATCATTTTACATGACGAATCGTCTTGTTCACAATTTATTCACTCTCTTAGAAATACACCTAGGCTTAGGTCGTCAAGGAGATTGTCATATCCCTTTTGTTTACGAGGAGTGCATGATGCTCCTTCCAATGGGACATCTGATTGCTTGTCTTACCACCCATTTTTTGTAGGGTTGATTACAATCCTCTGATCTTTATATGTATATATTTATATATCTATCTACGAATGTCTCCATACAGTACTTAGGTATAGTTAATCCAAGTATATTGATGATGATATATATATATATATATATATATATATATATATATATATATCCTTCGTCTTCCTAGTTCATAAGGCGACCTTGAGCTCCTCACTAGAGACAAATACAATAATATTCAAAAAGTTTACAACACATTCAGGGGTCTTTTACAAGAGGGATATTACAATATAGTAACATCCTGCTTGTTGTACCCTGAATACTTTGTAATTGTAAAGATTTTTATTGTAATTGTTCTGGTGAGGAGCTCAAGGCCAAGGCCCCACGAGAAACAAGATCGAGAACTTTATATGAGTTAGTTACATAAGAGGATAAACTCATGAGACCTAAGACTTTGACGCAGCATAACGATGGGCAACTAATCCCACTACGGCTAAAACGAAAATGAATGGTCAGGGAGCCATAACGCGATAACACAGTCATACACATTATCTTGATTATGGCAGTATTGGAAATATGGACTTGCTGTGTAAGGAAATTGCTACTTCGCAGAGATTATCCCAAGTAGGATACCCTACGCACTAAATCCTATTACGACTATCCCGAGTTAGAGGGAGTCACAATCATTTTTTGTTTACGCAGAAAAAAGGAGCAAAGTAGTTAAAACTTAAGAAGGGAAACCCACCTAAGAAATTAATGGACCATAGGTCGTCGCCACTTAAAGTATGGAAAGGATAGATATCATCCTTAGCATACACTGTTCAATATATTAATGGTAAAATACCCCCCCTACCTAGACCAAGGTACTTAGAGACCTATATTGGGCGTAATATACGAATAGCATTAGATAAATATATATGTATATGTATAAAAGTATATCTATCTATCTGTCTATATATATATATTAAAAGGCCATAAGGAGAGGCCTACATTTAATTAGCATACTAAGTAAAATAGTTTAAGTATTTAGCATCCCTTATAATGGAACTAGGCGGAAATAATCCCAAATAAGATGATAGTTAACTAGAAAAGGATAAATAGTTTACTTACCTATGATAAATATTTTGGGTAAGGAAGAAAGACTATTGTTAGATTGGACACATGATCGAGAGGTGGTTGCTTGACAGCACGATTGAAGGAGATATGCCTCAGCAAAAATGATGGCAGAATTTATGCCTTGATTATGGGACTCAAATTACTGCCTTGATTATGGAGGGATTGGCACACCCTCGGAAAAGATAGTTGCTCTTTTGATTATAAATAGACTATCAAATTCTCTAGAATGGGGCGCATGGAGCCGATAGGGAAAACACTCGAGAAGAAAATACTAAACGAATTCCAGCTCTTCCTCTGGGGGGTGATGGTGTATGTTTGGGGAACTTCTACCCTAAGAGATTGGCATATGGCTGCTATGAGAAAAGAGACCCCTCTCTGCTGCACTGAAGAATAATGGACCTGGTTTTGACTGCATCACGTCGATTTCTCTCTTTTTCCAGCGTTGAAAGGTAAAAGAAAATACACCTTCTAGATATTGATATATTCCAGTTTATATATGAATTAAAGAGTATTGCAGCTGGAGGTCTATTGCAACCTCTGTGCGCAGATGATAGGTTGGCCTCCTGTGGCAAGCATTTTTTATAGCCATGCTGATTACAATTTGCTATGTGCTTTGGACCTTTCTATACATCTATACATTATTATAATATATAAGATGATGCATCTACCGCTATCTAGAAGAGAGTAGTCTGTTTAATAAATTGGGACAACCATAAAATCTGAAGCATTCAGATGCAAGTTCTGAGTTCTGTATATAATTATTTGTTCATAGGAAATTTCTGCCCTAGGCGTACAATGGTAGCTTGGAACCTATTGCACCCTTTCGACTTCAATACAAATTCTGGTTCATCCTGTAGCAGAACTGCAGTTTATGCATCAATTCATACATGTATACGATACCTCTGCATGTGTCCATGCAGGTCTAAATCTGCTGGTAAAACTGGATGGGTGTTAGTGCAACCTAGGTTTCTTAACTGTCTTAAGAATCGTATGTATTGTATAAATGCACCAGGTTACATAGACTGACCTTTGCATGGTAAGAATGAGTATTCACATTGCGAGCCTTCACGAGGAGAACATGAAGAATACACAGATTTCAATGGAGACCCTACCCTCTCAATTAGTAATATGCTGCTCCTTTTATAAGAAAATAATGTATATCCTTGCTGAATAACCGATTGCAGAGATTTTTACTCCATCATTTGGGAACCAAGTAGCATATGTACGACCCTTAAGCATGATAGTAAATGAAGGTGAAGATTGTTGCATATCTCGTCGAAGCTAAGTGTAGGTATTGAACTTGCACCATCACAAAACCATATATTTCCAGTTATGTAGAGAATTTGTATAGTCAGTTTTGCGACTTGATAAAATCCAATCCTTACCTTAGGGATCGGTTATGAACCTCCAATTACCATTTGGGCCGCTTCAATATTTCTAGAACTATATTTAGATAGATATAGGATAAACCTCTACTTGTTTCTTTAGAAGATAAATGCTTTAAACACTGTGGGCACCAATACAACCTCGTTCGTGTGGGGTTAAAAGGAAAACTTATAGTTATAGATATAAAAACCCTCCTTTTATACTCCTACATTTTATTTTTCACATGAGCCTAGAACTTGATGGCTGAAATAAAGGGTTGTTGCATATAGTGATTGTCTTTATGCACAAAAGTATTTATGGCTTTTTATACAGGATTTATATCCCTTTAAATCCCACCCTAACCCTAGTACCTCATATGCAATGAGTATATAAGTAAAGGGGAGCCTTTAACCTCGAGCTAAAACTAGGATACAAGCATTAATCCACTATTGTCACACAAAGAATGACAATTTCATTCGCCTCCATGCACTAAACTACTAAACCAAGAAATTCTATTTTCTGTTAAAATTTAACTTCAAACTACTCTCAGTGAGAGAGTGTATGAGAAAACATGAAGAAGTAGGAAAAAAGGGATGTTGCTGATTGTATCACTTTATCATAATAGAAATCTCATGATGAAAGAGTTTTGTCGAGGTAGCCCATGGATTGGGTGAACCACATACATCTGTTCCTTCTTATGTATCTTCTTCATCGTTTGTGAGATTGTGATTTATGTATCTTTTTCATCATTGTGACATAGTAACTTATGGACTTTTATTATTTGTGATATCAAGATTTATATTGGTATCGAATGACACCGGATGCCATCGAGTATTAATATTATATGAGTTGAGCATTGTTGAAGTATAAACATGATTGGTTATGCACAAATCCCCAGAAGAGGTATTGATTTGAAAGGTTTCTTATGAATTTACTTATTGTACATGCTATTCATAAATGGGAACAACTTCTGCATTAAGTATGCATTCTCTTTATTTTTTATGAATTGAAGTTTGATGGGAAATTCCTTTAAAACTACGAATCTTCCCTATTTTGCTTGCTAGGTGGTGATAGTGCACTCCTATTCCTCTTCACTTATTTTCTTTCCAAAGATAAGCAAGATTAAGATAAGCTAGGAAGGTAATCCTATTAATAATTCCTATTGTTCCTTAAACATGATGAAAAGATGAAGGTCTTGTTTAAGAATAAGTGCTTTCAATTATAAAGGATTAGAAATAAAATCTATTAATGAGATTATATAACATTGAGGCGACCATGGTAATATTTAATGTATAATCAGTCTTTCGGATAGAAATTTTTTTGGGACTCATGTAGGTGTGTTACAGATAGAGGTGAGTCATTATGAGGATGATCTGTAACATACCTCTTAAACCTCAATGCCATTATGAGTGAAAAAGGGGTAAAATTTTTGTTTCGCTGTTACTACAAAATGAGTCAATCATGTTAGTGGTAGATTTCTCATGTCATTTCAATGAAGCATGTCTAATCAAATTTGTTAATGTAAAAACTATGGGCATTGTAAAACAATTATTTAACAATTTACATCCATCCTCCTCTACGCCAACCAAACATGCAATTTGCATCCAATTCACTAATATTGCTATTGATAACATAAACCAAACATGCTTATTATGCCTTCTAGTATTCACACCATTAAGTGATCCTCTCATTGGTGGAATACTTAAATGTAGCAATTAACTTGTCATTTGATACATACACCAATTCTCTTTTAACCACATTATATCTACATTAACCTTCAACTAACAATATGGATCTCTCTTATGCAAAGTGATCGATTCGAAAGACTACTCATTGTTTATTATTAATTAATGAATTTTATTAGATGCACTATAATTCATATCAATAGCATATCTTATAACCTTCAATTGTATAGCATTATAGTGCCCTAAACATAACCTATGAAGCGTACATGAAATCATTAAGATAATGCTAATATTATTTGATCATCTTTTACAGTACTACAATCCAATTGCAGAATAGTGTCATATGTACAAAAAAGATATGAGAAAAATAAAATATTTAGACACATGAAAATGAGGCAGACACAAGATTACGTGGTTCACCCAATCCTTGGGCTATGTCCACCAAACAGTCACAATGTGTGACATTTATTTCATTAAGGAATTACACAATACAAATGTCGCCATACATTTTTCTATTATATTCATGGTCTCCTCCTCGGGGAGCCTTTCTGAGGTATTCCCACACTATCCACACAAGTAGGGAACTCTTCACAATTGAAAACAATGCATAACCTCTATTCTAAAGTTTGTTAATTTAATAATAACTTGTATATATCAATATGTAAGTTCAAACTATCATGAAAAATGAAATCCAAGTTAATAAAATAGGTTTCCCTTAAATTACAAGGGTAGTGAGTCCATTCCCTATAAACTTTCACAATATAAACATTTTTATGCACTTAGCAAATAACCACAATTATTTGATTAACTTTAAATGACTATTACATTAAGGACTCAGACTATGAGCAAAAGTTAATATAAGAATAAAAACAACTAAATCCAACATCATACCGTAAAGGCTTCCAACTCAAAACATATTCCCCATTGTTAATAGAACTCACTCAAAACATATTAACATGAAGACACATCAACAACATTTCCCAAAACGATTAACATGTGCGTCCATTTTTAAATCAAAAGAACAATAAAATATGATCCAAAACACAGCCATCACGAAACTTATTCTCAATAGAATTTTCCCAAATGATTCATACTTGCACTCATTCTTTAAATAAAAAGAATAATAAAAATAACATCATTTCACCAAATGATTAACATTTGCAACCATTATTTAAATAAAAGGAAGAAATAAAAAATAATATCCAAAACACATCCAGTAGAAAAACACAAATATCCAACAACATTATTACAGCCTCATTTCACCAAATCTTTAACAGTATCAGCCACTCTTTAAATAAAAAGGAAGAATAAAAATGATCGAAAACACATCTAGCAACTTATTCCCATGGCATTTCACCAAATGATTAACATTTGCAGCCATTATTTAAATAAAAGTTATGATAAAAATAAGATCCAAATACATCAGGTAAAAAACACATGCACATCGAACAACATTATTTCAGTAGCATTTCACCACATCTTTAACACTGCCAACCACTCTTTAAATAAAAAGGAAGAATAAAAAGGATCTAAAACACACTCGACAACGTTATTCCCATGGCATTTCACCAAATGATTAACATTTGTAGTCATTATTTAAATAAAAGAGATAATAAAAACAAGATCCAAGTACATCAGGCAAAAAAAACACACACAAGATTGGACTAAGCAAAGTTCAAGGCCTTACACAGTGCCATGGTGCAGCTTCAGTGGAGGCCATCCAATGAAGCAAAAAGAATGCCCCTTATTTTCCATCCAACCTCGTATGATTAATTTACTCCTTTTTTAGGTAAGACCATGCTTTTCCTATCATCCTGGCCAGATTGCTAAACATAGGGTTTCCATTGCCATTGACTAGGAGGCTTTTATGCTATCAATTCCATTATTTCAGGTGACCGTTTATGCGCTAAGATAGTGGCATGGCTATCACGTTCAATAATTATTTAACTCCTCCATCCAAGATGAAATCCTCCTTTTGTCAAGCTAGGATCAAAGCAAAAATGGAATAAAGGATTTAAGCCGAAAATTCATGATTTTTAGCTGAAGGATTTAATTCTCCTTTTTCATAAAATATAAAGGTTGCAATAATAATAATTCATTTGCGTCCTTTTTTCTTTATAAAAGACTTAATGTCTAAAAATGACTTAGTTAATCACTTTTGTCATTTTCTCATGATAATACTAATACCTACCCCTTTTTATTGAAGGACTTAGTTTATCACTTTTTCATTTTCTTATGATAATACTGATTTCTTCCCCTTTCATAGAAGTACCTAGTTTATCATTTTTTTTCTTATGATATACTTTATATCATAATACTCCATGTCCTTTATAAAGACTTAAATGTATCATTTTCCTTATAGATAGACTTCATATAATAGTAATACTTGTATTTTTATAAAGACTTAATCTATCATTTTCTTTATGATATAATTTATATGATAATACTACATGTCTTTTATCTATCATTTTCCTTGTGGATAGACTTCATATAATAAGAATACTTGTCTTTTTATGAAGACTTAATCTATCCTTTTCTTTAAAAAATGGATAGTTATTATTATAAATATATGAGGGCGCTCGCACGAAGTTGGTTCCACTTTTTGGTGCCACTTAGGAAATAAGAAACACACTTCTGAAGTGCAAGTCAGGAACACATATGCGTTATTGATGGTACGTTTGGAATAACCCAAGCCCAAACACAAGGCTAAGGTTTGTGGAAATGTATATCACATATGCAATATATCGCATATTCATGTTTTAATGTTAAATATCGCATATGCGATATGTAACATTTACAAAATGCATATGCGATATATCGCATATGCATTTTGTATTGCCTTGATTATTGCGTTTTTTATTGCATTGATTAGTACTTGAACTACCCAACAAATGTGTTATACTTGATCGGAATGCCAACAACTCTTAGAAATGGACCTCTTAGATGTTTTGGAGTACGCCGACAATGTCAATCATAGTAGGTCGTTCTTTAGGGGATTTGTTTACACATAGAAAACCCACACTTGTGAGTTCTCTGAGGCAATTGATATTTTAATCTTCTTTAAGTGTTTGTACTAGAATGAGAGAGGAAATTTAGTAATGTATTTGGTTGTTGATTTATTTGCATCTATTTCCACTCTATTAATATTAAATGAATCATATGGTTGCATATGTATATGAATTTATTCCAGATGAAAATTAATGTGGTTCATGCTCATTCTTATCTTAATTGTAAGAATAGCTCATGGCTAGGATATGTTAGGTAGAAATGCATTCTACATCTATAAATATATCTACATAATAGGGTCTTAAAATAGAATACAATCCCCAAAAAGCATACACATCCAAATGACAATTGGGTCCACATAGTAGTCAAAAGTGCCATCACAAATTAAAGAGGTTCTAATTGGGACCTCCGATTGGACACTCTATCCTTGTTGATGAAGGGTCATTTTTCCCTGTCAACGCATCTTAAGTGGGCCCAAATGTCCACCATATCAAGAGGCGTGAGCTTCCCAAATGAAAACTAATGAGCCTAGAGTGTTGGGTAGGAAAATTTAATTATGCATAAACATCCAACCCTCCCAAATACAAATTAATTTGGGTGGGATGATGAAAGGCCTGCCAAACTGACCCAAAGAAAGTACTAGTAGCATATAGTTGTTCCAAGCTTAATAGGCAACACAAGGAACATCCAAAATGTGCATTGGTTGAGTTGGAGGGAAACTCAACACATTTGCCGCCTAATTTGAACTCCCTTTCTTATATTTAAAGACCACATGAAACTATTGTAGGTAGGAGGCATGTTTGAGATGGAATTTTTCTTAACTCTTAGACTATGAATTCAAAAGATTAAGGGATGATTATTAGTACAAAAATTGTTTTCCTTATCCAAAACATAATGGCACCATTTCTTCAAGGCCTTCACTAGATCTCAAAATTCTTTGTCATACGTGTTGTACTTCAGATTGGCGTTTGTCAAAGTCTTGGAATGATAGTTCGTGGGATGACCAACCCATTTTAATATGGAACTAGTAGCATAGTGTGAAGCATTTGTCTCAATCTCAAAGGGATATTGCGAATCCAAAAGGTGCAAAACCAATTTCAAATACAATGTAGTGTTTGAGTTCCAATAACTCTCATCCATTAACTTTGTTAGGAAAACATAAACGGATTGGAGAGTTGATGTAGGGGGTATGAAATGTGAGATAAATGAGTAGTAAAATGTTGATAAAAATTTAGGCCACCGATAAATATTTTTTCAAGCAACAACAATGAGGTGATGAGCCAGTTAATAAGAGCTTGTACATTGGCAAGATGAACACCTATTCCAATTTTATCAATAAGAAGTCCTAGATAGTGAATGGAGGTTTCCCAATATAATATTTTTTTGTGAGTAACCTGCAATTTGTGAGTTTGAAGCAGCTTTAGTACCAAATGCACACATAGGTTCTCTTCCTATGTTTTACTAAAAATGATATTTTTTTCAAGATATATCACAATAAAAATACTTGGATGGAGAATAAACTTAGTCTTAAATCAATCTTATAGGTGTCACTGGAACTCATGCAAACCTAATGATGTTATCCCATTCAACAATTTCATCTTGGTAAAGAATTTGTTACCCTTGAAAATCATCATACTGTGACAAGGGATAGCAATTTGTTGTAGTGATATTATTAAGAGCACGAGAATATTTGATAGGGAACCACTTCTATGCTTTTGGAATAATGAAGGAAAATGAGCCATTAGGGGAAGAACTAGGTTGGATATGGCCAGATCCCACAAGGGATTAATCTTATGTTCTAATTCAATAACTTTATGTGGAGATAATTTGTAAGAAAAAGCATTTGTATGGATGCACCAAAAATTAAATCAATGAAATATTGGATAGAACAAGTGGGGGGAGACCATCAAGAAGTTGAAAGGCATTTTTTTGTAAAACATGTTATTTTTTTGTAAGGGGACCACAAAAGAAGTATATCGCAAGTGCGATATATCGCATATGCGATATATTGCACTTGCAATATTCAAAAGCAGAAAAAGAAATAAAACACAGGCCACAATCTCATTTTCAAAGCATCAGGACAGCGAAATAACGGAGGAGCGAAACAACGCAGGAGTGAAAAAATGGAGGAGCAAAAAACTGCAAGTGCGATTTGTGTTTTACCATTTCGAGGTCGAGGCCGAGTTCGAGGTGGATTTCTCCAATGGCAGGTAAATGCTAGTTCAATCCTTTTCATTTAGCCTTCCATTCTTTAGTTTTGTTCATAATTTCTTTGTTTTTATAATTATTTTGAACAAATTTAAAAAAATAATTGAATGTGAACAATCAAATAATGATTCTAAGTAAATTAACTTGCAATTTTATGTTGAAATCTTAACAGACAACACAAATGAACAACAGAATGTGGAAAACCCACCCTCTAATAACCCACAACAACCTAACCCACAACATAACCCACAACCTAAGCCAGAACAACCTAACCCATAACAACCTAACCCACAACCTAACCCAGAGCCAGAGGGGGAACAAGATAGAAACACACAGATTATTGCACGCTTGGCATCATTGAGGTGCCTTAGCTCGTCTATTAGAGGGGGGGGGTCATTTGAGATATTCTTTAGCCGATGCCTTGGACATGATAAAAAACATAATTTCCAGTGCCCAAGGAGATCTGTACAACATTACCTCATACAGAGAATCTAGGAGGCAATACTACTCCGATGGATTGACTCATAAAGACATCAAAGCCCTTAAAATTACAAAAGACCAGTTATTTGCATTATTCCGGGACCCCAGCACTGGATTGGTTCCACCCACCAGTTGAGCACACATTTCCATATACCGGTGCATTGAACCAAATATAAAGTCTAATTGGATGGATCGTTGGTATATGGTCTTCGATGAAGACCCCCATGGGAATAGGGACATCCCATTTTATTTCCTTAGGAAGTTGTATGCAGAATTCATCCTAGGGAAACATGTTAACTACTTTGATCTCTTAGGAAACCAGGGTGTTGGTCATGGGATTCCCCAAGATAGGAAAGGAGCCAGGACAGATCCCAACCATGTGCCACGCCCACCACGCACACCAAAACCCCCTCGGATATATCCTCCTGCAGGTCTTGTCATTGAGTATACACAGGAGGGATTACTTGACATGGCAGAGACATTGCTTGAGCATGGGACTGATGTACAAGGCAATGTAGACCAAGGGGATGGCACTTCTACAGCGGGCCCATCTACAGATCATAGAGGAGATGCAGAGTCTTCAGAGCATCGCATTACTCCACACCCTTGCACATTGTGTGGAGGCATATGCTATGGCCCTGCTTCCGACTTCCGAGATGATGGATTACTTCGCCTTGTAAGTAAAACTCATTATTTTAATATTATATTTTGTTTCATGTCAAAATCTTCTATTGGTTCACACTTTATTTCTATTTATTTATCTAACCATTTTTGTGAACAAATATATAGCTGTTGTCCCATGGCACACCACAGTCACATAGTCCGTCAATCAATGTTGAGAACATTGATGCAACTCTCAATATTGCTTATGGGTTTGGATCTTCACCAATAGGAGTAAGAACTATACTTTTTAATTTGTCAACTTTATTTATATATATTTATAACTTATAGATTGTAATGTATTCAATATGTATCCTAATTTTGATACTTTACATGTTTTGTGGAGGTTGCCCAGGAAGAGTATATTGTCTTGCAGCCTATTCCCTCTCATGCAGAGGTAGATTCACAGACACATGTATTATTTAAAATATGCTTTTAATTATATATATGCTTTTAATTATGTTTTGGTTTGTTTGGAAAAATCATTTTGTAACTTAGATATTGCTTTGAAATATGTTACTTTATGTAGGAACCTATTGTGACAGTGGTGCTTGAAGAACACCAAAGCGAGGTTGTTGTCAACCCACCTCTTCCCCCCAAATAGGTATGTATGTTTCGCTTTCTTTGGTAGTTCATCATTTTCCTTTCGGGTAGTATATATGTCTCTGATTCACTATTTTATATGAAATTGACATATGTATATATGCTACTTTATATGCAGGCCCCTAGTGAGGCACCGATGCGTGAAGAGCACCAAACCGGTGGCCCACCGTTGACGAGCTAGTAGGTATGTTTATGTAGATTGCTTTCTTTGTACGTTTGTGTACATATCTTGATTGAAAGTAACATTCAATATGTATCCTAATTTTGATATGTAACATGTTTTATGCAGGTTTCCCATGATGAGTATATTGTCGCGCAGCCTATTCCCTCTCATGCAGAGGTAGATTCCCAGACACAGGTATTATTTGAAATATGCTTTTAATTATATATGCTTTTAATTATGTTTCACTTTGTTTGGAAAAATCATTTTGTAACTTACATATCGCTTTTCAACATATATTTTACTTTATGTAGGAACCTGTTGTGACAGTGGTGCTTGAAGAGCACCAAAGCGAGGTTGTTGTCAACCCACCTCTCCCCCCCAAACAGGTATGTATGTTTTGCTTTCTTTGGTAGTTCATCATTTTCCTTCCAGGTAGTATATATGTCTCTGATTCACTATTTTATATGAAATTGAAATATGTATATATGCTACTTTATATGCAGGCCCCTAGTGAGGTACCGATGCGTGAAGAGCACCAAACCGGTGGCCCACCGTTGACGAGCCAACAGGTATGTTTATGTTTTCAACCCACATCTTCCCCCCAAACAAGTACATGTACATGTTTCGCTTTCTTTGGTAGTTTGAATCATTTTCCTTCCAAATAGTATATATATGTCTCTGATTCACAATTTTATATGAAATTGACATATATATATATATGGTACTTTATATGCAAGACCCTAGTGAGGCACCGGCGCATGAAGAGCACCAAACCGGTGGCCCACCTTTGACGATCCAGCAGGTATACATTTATGTCTAGATAACTTTCTTTGTACGTTTGTGTGTACATATCTTTCTTTGATTTGGTGATTGAAGAAACCCAAATTGGTGACCCTCTCCCCCCCAAGGAACATGTATATTTGTTGACATTGGCATATATATATATATGCATCCTGATAGTCAGCAAGTGGTGCAAGAAGAGCACCCAATCAGGGTCGCTGTCAGTGAGGCACCAGGACCCGTGATTACTTACTCATGTACAGTAAGTAGAAATGTTATTTTGGTTTCAAGGAATTTGAACAAATGTATATAGAATTTTTAAAGGTTGGTAAATTAACTTACAAATGTTGGTTTTTCTGCAGTCTCCACTGATGAGAGCTATCCCTCTTGTTCAGCGATGGGGATCACTAGTGAGTAGTCGCAAAAGAAAGCTACACTTCTCCGAAGACTCTGGCAGTGGCAGCAAAATAGGGGATAACTAGAAAAAATGTATAGAGGGCATACATAGATGTATCTTTTTGTTCATATGTGTACACACAGATGTACTTTTTGATCCACTATTTTGTATTATGGCCATGTGGCATGGCAATTTTTGTACAACATTATTGCTATATACATATATACTATAAATCAAGGTTCAAATTTAAATACATATATATATGGTTGACTTGATCTTGGAACATGATATCTTGGTTAACTTGGTCTTGGAACATGACATGTGTGGATGACCAATGTGATATAATGATATGTGTGGTTCGTGCATGTGTGCTACCTTAAATAAATTTCCAATTTACTTAAAGGAAGAATTTAAATGACTCATCAACTTTTTAATATCATACAATTCTAACATGTACAATAACATATACCCTAATTTACACACAGTAACACACAGTAACATACTCTACAATTCTAACATGTACACACAATAACATACTCTACATTACCCTACGACAAGTTAACATCTTACCATAAAGTACATTTCATGACTTAACCTACATTACCCTACCTTGTTCCGTCTCATAAAGCACATCTCATGACTTGCATGATTATGCACCAAACCCTAGTTGGACATCTCATACCTTGTCTGAAGACCCTAATTCCAGAGCATGCAACTTGGTGACTCATAAACTCATCAACTTTTTAACATCATACAATTCTAACATGTACACACAATAGTTCATACTCTACATTACCCTACGACAAGTTAACATCATACCATAAAGCACATCTCATGACTTACCCTACATTACCCTACCTTTTTACCCTACGACAAGTTAACATCATACCATAAAGCACATCTCATGACTACGGTTTCAGTTTTTTAATCTTCGTAATTAATGTTTTGTTATGATTTCGTAGTGGAAAAAGTTCTTCGCTATTACTTGATAACACCTTGTTGATTTTTTGGAATTTCCGACTTATGTGTGTTCTTAATTTCATCATACTGTTGCTGGATTTTTTCCTCCTATTGTTGATGTTGACATAAATCAAATTCTTGATTTACCTCTTTCTCTAGACGTTCTCCAACTCATTATCTTTTTCCATGATGAGTTTGTTTAAAATATCTATTTCTTCTTCTAACTCTTCATATCGTACATCGGTTGATTCTTTGTTTGTAGTTTGCGATACCCATGCTCATGCTAATACTCCTTTTTAATAGGATATTTAACCCCTTTAATTTAAAGCATACTATGAACATAACTAATCACATACCAAGGTTATTTGAGATACATACACAACTAATCACACAAATAAAGTAGGTATAAGTGGAGATTGTGTAATCTACACTGCAGATACTTCAATAATAATACCCCTAGAAGCTAACTTGCAGCAGAGCAGTTATCCTACTAATGAAGCAGGGTTTAAAAAGTCGATTTAGCAGTTGATTCAGTAGTTACAGTCCATGCTTATTTATATATTTATAATAACTCGTTCATAGCAGCGTGGAACGACCAAAGACAGAACGAGATCAGGAGCACAGGGGTACAAGTTCTAATTTACCGGAAAAAAGTGATCATTTCTCTAGGGACAGGTGAGCACCCCAAATATCTCATTAAACCATGTACCTATGATGGTTTATCATTAGGGTCATTAGGGGTGAGACAACAAAAAACAAAACCACCCTATGCCCTTTATTAGGGATATTTATACTGTTAGGTCGTCGATCCTGCCGTACTCAATGATATTTATGATATATCATGAAATCAGCAGGATATAAACCATGTATTTATATAGACGATATAGAATTGTTCCTCTTTATTAGAACCAATTGATCCATCAATATAATAGGCAGGGGCATTGGTTAGAGTAATGGAGGCGGAGAATACAGGGAGAGAGAAGAGCACCATGCCGGTCACCCTGCGAGAACACAACAGGTTAAAGGCAAATAACAACAGCCTTACCCAAATTGCATGCTTCCCATTGACTCCAAGCTGGCAGAGATCCAAATATTAATAAAGTAGCAGTGGCTGTTCCATATCCAGTTTACCTATAAGCAGTTGTATTTGACCGAGTCGGTTATTGGGGTGGCATCGCTTTACGACGATGTTTTATTTCCAAGACATTAATAGGTGCTTGCAGCTACGGAGGGAATAAAAGCACCTACTTGAGCCAAATGGCTAATTACGTAAGTAAAGGAAAGGGTTGAAAGTAAGAAGATCCAACTTGGACCTTTAGTTGGGTCTCATCAGTGACGCAATGAATACTTATAGTCATATTGAAGTCACACGTGTAAAGGAAGCACGAAGTCCGGTACCAATCCCAGTTCCGGGTGAAGTCCCAGATACAGATGCAGATTCAGTTGCCCGAGCAGATTAATATCCAGTGACTATACACGCATCAATTCATCCATTCGTTATCCGTGCCCAGTTAGCGGGGCTACTCGCTGCCTTATCTTTTTTATTGCCTATGGTTACCACCAATAGCAGCAGAGAAAGCAGATGCAAACTTAGCCCTTGCATCTCTTACATCTATGAAACAGAACCAGGGATACCTATTTATCACATCTAGGCAACATAGAAGAAACC
The DNA here is from genome assembly GCA_001517045.1 of Pseudotsuga menziesii. NCBI lineage: Eukaryota > Viridiplantae > Streptophyta > Pinopsida > Pinales > Pinaceae > Pseudotsuga > Pseudotsuga menziesii. The sequence continues at coordinate 38,961 of LPNX011040684.1, read as the reverse complement.
ATTTTCATAAGCCACCATGCTTAGAAAAAGCGAACAGGGGCCCATGCCCATGTATCGCAGCTACATCATCCATACTAACTCCAGTAGGCTACTTAATCCACGTAGCTCTGTTCTACTAACTATACAGCAGGACAGCAAGAGTTGAAACGAGACGCTCTCGCGTGCTTCCCCAAGAAGACCAAGATTCGTTACCAGCAATGCATACCATGTTCCTCTTTTTGGTGTACTTAACATTGTTCCTAGAAGTAGAGCGCATTCAATGGAATTCCGTGCCTTCCCTCTCATGGTCCTCCTTATAAGCATGATTTATACATTATTTTCGTTCGTACTTAGTCTTCCTCACAAGCGTACTTTGCCTTTATCGAAAGCGGGAAGCAAAGAGACGAGAGAGAATAATTGACTAGTATGTGCTGCGCGCGTGATACTTGTAGCGTAGTAGGCCGTAAGTTCCAGGCTAGTAGGTTCGAAGGTTATGTCCGTACGCCATGTAGAGTAGGTAGGAACGGTCCTTAGTTTTCCTGTTGCTCCCCAATCACAATGACTTGCGCTCGAAACTACATATATAGATGTGTCCCTATCTCGTACATACAAAGGATCATGTGAAACACTCCGACCGAACAAAGGATAATAAGGGAACACCTGCCCTGTTTTATAGTCAGCCGCCAGCAGTTTCATTGCCAGATCGATACCTAGCAGTAGATCCAGTAGCCATTGCTGGAGCAGTTGTTGAGCAGCAACTTCACATATCAGCACCTAACACAGCTTATTGAGTGAGGCAGCAGGTCACGCGCAGAAAAATCACTGGTTGATGGGCAATAAATGGTCACTGGTTTAAGGGTAAAGGCGAAGGTCAATGGTCCAATCATCATAGTACGATCAAGGGTAACGATCAACCAACGAATGATAGGTATGGGTTGATTGGCAAGCACTAGTCACTGGTTAAGGTACCGATAAAGGTTAGATCAATGGTCACCAGATCAATAAAAAAGATCAGGGAAACTGACTAAGTCACAGTAAAGATATCAAGTAGAAAGCGAATCTCCCTGCTATTTCCGCTATTTCCGCCCCTAAATGGATGGAGATAGAGCGGCCCTAACTAGCGAAACCTACCCACGATGGGGGAAGAGGAAATAAAACCACTTGCTATCTATCTCTTTATCACCAATAGTCTATTTCTCTCTCTTTTTGAGCAAAACGAGTAATAAAAGAAGAGGACTGGCAAAATACCTCTCGTTTTCACTCTCGACGAGTTGGTGAATATGTCAGCCTAGTCTAGGTGTTATGCTCTCTCATTCGCTAAGGTAGGCATCATAAGTAAGTGTAGAGCTAAGTAGACTCATCAGGACCTTCAATGGTTTATAAGTAGGGAGTAGATAATGAAAATTGAACGTGTATATCAGCTAGAATATGCTATTTATGGGCGCGTAGAGGCCGGGGCCCTGGACACGCCAGTAACACTGCTTTCAGACAATCTTCCAAACAACCCACAAAGCATTCTCTAGCGTTGCAATTTAATGACTTTTGAAGTCCTTCCCCTCGACTGGTGAGGATGCCGTATTCTTATTGTATGGTTCAATGCCTTCCCTTGTTAGGTTACTGCCTGGATTTTCTCTCTTTAAGCTTGCTACGGTTCGGTTCAGCTCCAACCCTTTATTTAGATACCCAGTTGGATTGCTTGCTTAGATTCCATTCTTCCCCTTCGACCTTGCCTCCTTAACTGCGTCTTTCCCAATCTTTTCTTATATTAGTATATAGATATAGTTGTCTCTATCCAAAAAGATATACAAATGATGGTGGTAGCTAATTACTAAGTGGATATTAGATGAGACAAAACATCTCGTATGAACACCTTAGCCACAGGTCCACAGGTAAATAGAATTACAGGAGTCTAACGAGACCAGTAATCCCACCATCTCCACGAAGAATGCAGCACTAAACCCATTTGTTCTCACAGGTCCACTTAGATGTTTTCCGATAGTTCCACCAATAGTTCCACCCATAGTTCCGACGATACCAACAACAGAGATGAAATAGTTCGTGAAATCAGCAATGAGATTAGGTTCTTTATTGGAAAGGTTTTGAAATCAGGTTGATCTAGCCCAGAAAAAAAGCTACTCCTTGCCTGATGCAGACAAGCACCGTAGGACCTTATCTCTTTTCATTTGTTGCCAAGTCTAATAAACACAGTTAGCTAGATTGACAATAGGGCCAAGTATATTTAGATTACTAGTTTAAGGTCGGTATTTTTTTTAGGGTTGCACCCCGCACCCAACGGGGGGATATTTTACATTTAAAGACAATCATCTAATGAAATGGAGTTAGAGACCTTGCCCGATGCGGACAAGCACCGTAGGACCTTGATTAAACCTCTCGAAATGGAAGAATTTATTTCCTTCCCCTGCCCCTTAAATATATACCCTAGAAGAGATACGCACCTCGATTCAAACACCCAGTTTGATGAACCATAATCTCATATATAATGCAGCATCGCCGTATCCCAATATTAATCGAATCACTTCCAAATCCACACCCAATTTGATGACCTATATCACGTATATAACGATGCATAACATCCGCTAATTAAAATCAACACCAAAATTAGCTATATTGTGTATATAACGATTCTCATTCGAACGCGAGGTCCTTCGAGATAGGATATAGATAGATAGATATATCCCACGAATGGCAGTTGTGACTGGAAACAATCGATGAAAAGAAAAGCGTAATTACATATATACAGTAATTGCTCTCAGTTAATAGTTAAATTGTGCAAGGCATAATGACATATATAAAGTTCGACGGGTTCTGTGTCCTCTCCTTTTAGTCGAGACCTCCTTCCTAAGGACCTTTTTATCCCTTACCCTTTACTCTTTACTTACTGCCTCTTCACCCAACAATCTTTTACTCCCAGAAATCTTATTAGTATATATTACTATTGATCTGATTGAGAGGACGAGCTGAACCCGCAGAATACAATTGAGAAATTTATTAATACAACCAGCATTGCTAGGAGATCCCATTTGCTTTTGACTCTATTCCTCACACCTATTCTATTTTCCACTTATGGTTATGGATAATACCTCACCCTAATTAGTTATGCCCAAAACAGCGTTCACCAACTTCCCAGAGAGCTAGCTTGTACACCAACTTTTACTAACAGCATTCACAGGAATCACGCTTGCTTACAGATGGTACCACAAACTATTACCTATTAGTTTTGGCCAAGGCGGATAGGGTGAATCCATTAGAACTGTGTTATAGGAAATGCCGGCCCTACTTATTTAATCATTTTAGGACCCACTACACCTATCTATCCACCTATAGAAGACCTTACTTATGCATCATCAGCCAGGACTGCTTTTTAGGGTAACCCCTATTTACAATCCCTTATCTTTCCTTATTTGGGTCCACACAAACTCTTAAGTATTTATTGGGTGGGGGTCATGCCTCGGTAGAGTACTTTGTTCCATTGTGGTAAATTTGAGATTGAAAAGGTAGCGTACCGTTTAGTAGCAGAGTCCTAAAACAAAGATAAGTGTTGAATGAGGTCTCTGTATTTGATAACTTTACTATATAGAATATATATTATATTATGCAAAGTGCTCTATATCCTTACTCTGTAAGTCCTTCTCTTTCTTTTAATGCTCTGCGGGCATGTAAACCTGCCTGGTGTCCTTATCCTATACGTTGTCTCTCTTGCTGAGATGAAGGGTGCAGGGTAGAGATCCAGTAGGTGTAGAAAGACCAGGATTCATTCAGCAAGGGTCGAAGCGCGGTAAGTTAGCAAGGTATAGAGAGAAGTGGTAAATCAGGCGGTAAAAGCAGGCAGGTGGTGTTATCAGGGAAGCAGGGAGTCAGTGTAAGATTGAAGGATCAGTGAAAACTTACTGGGGAAAGAAATCTCTTCTGGGCCTAGAGCTCTTTGATCTCGCTACCTGAGCTGGGAACACTAACATGGGACACTAAGCTTATTTTCCCTAGTAGGAGAGTAAATAAAATTGATTTCAACCAAACCTGCTGATTACTGAAGATAAAGGGTTAAGATAAAGAGTATTATTGAACTAATAGTCATGGCACACACTACAACTCTGGCTAAGCACAGATAGTAGAGAGAGCGAGGAGTTAGCTTATGAACTCAAGCTAAGTAAGGCACTAGAGAGATAGAGTTCGTTCTCTTAGACACCAATATGTGTACTACACGCACCTTTTGGAACTTACACTAACAGACAGAGACGCCCTCTTACCACTAATTTACACTAAAAAATTGGGATAGGCTATATTTAGGCTGCTTATTACATGGATGGGGACCTACTAAGAACTTATTTACTTAGAACTAATGCACTAGATGGAGACTCTACTTTGGTGAGACTTGCTTTTTTATACTTTATTGATGGAACTTATCTTACCAAAAGAGCTTAGGAGAACCTATTTTCTTATTTTCTCTTTTTCACAGAAAACAGCACCTGGTTGGGGGCTTCCACTTGTATTGAAGCCTTAGGGCATGGGAATACAGCTAAGAAACTAAGAAGAGAGAGTCAAAAATAACATTTCTTTATTACCTTATGGAAACAACTAGTAGTTCTGACACACGGTAAGCTTAAGACAATAGCTCTCATTGTAATGCATGGAGAAGCAAGCGGTGACTCGAGTTGAACCAACATTGAAATCAGAAGAAGCGTCAACATTTTAATAATAAGATTCACATATTAATAATTCCTGGCAGCATTATCCCCAAGAGCAAGCAGCTGAAGGAGCTTAATTCCTAGGATCATTTCCAATAGCATTTCTATCATTTTAACCAGTTGAACCAACATTATTAGTATTATTCCCAGCCTCCTCATTTCCAGGATAAGTTCCGGCATAACCAGTTGAATTTCTAGCATAACCAATTGCACCTACATAAATTGAATATGGAGCCGCCCGAGCATCACCAGCACAACCAGCAGTTTACAGAGCGGTTCCAAGAGTAGCAGTCCCAATAGGATTATTTCAAGCATTCCCACCGGGATCTTTATTATTTTCTTATTTCTTTTTCCCATCAGCACTCAAACTGGCGTAATTTAAGCATATTTTATTATTCCCAAGAGCATTCCTAGACCGGCATTATATTCCCATGGCATTTCCGCACGACCAGCAGTCAAAGCAGAGGGTGCTATATTTTATTTCCCATGTGTCGAGCAGCATGGCTCTGTCGAAACAATGATCTGCTGCCCAGTCGGGTAGGTTGGTGTGTAACAGGTTTCACTTCTTTTTTTCTGAATGGTCTGTCGAAGTGCAATTGCTCACTGGCGTTGTTCGGCCTATGGAGATCATGGGAAGGGTGCCAAAGCCGTTGCCCTTTATTTCTTTTGCTTTTACCATCCGTCCTGACTCTCTCATACCCGTTACTATATCCTGCCCTGATAAAGCCCATGCATCTTATACAAAGCTAACCGTGATTCACGCACTCGTTGTATTCAACTCGTAGTCTACTTTTATAAACGGATTCATGGTGTTCAACTTCTCGCTCAAAACCACAGGTAGGCTCATTACTTGTGATCACCAGGTTATTATGAACAGGTTAATCCATCACTGGGCAAGTTGTTTTTTATTTACCCCGGGAGTGCATAATGGGAAGGTGAAAAGAGCAAGCCATCTTATTTTTTGTGAAGTGTCCACCCATAATGTATAACTCGCTATCGACCTCACTCACCTAACCGGACCGTACCATCCTGGACCTCGCTGGGTAAGCCTTTCCCTGCGCTGCTAAGCCCTGCCTGTATAAGACCTGTACCCACCCTGATAAGATCAGCCCATATAACTGTTACAAGCTTTGATAAGACCTTACCATATTTATATATGTAATTACGCAATCTTAAAATTTATATGGGAATTGCACGAGATTCGAGTGACGTTTCATTATTTTAAAGAAGTAAGTGCCGGTTATGAATTATATACGTAATTATGCTTTAGCATCGCGTATGGGATCTCCGCTCAAATAATCGATCGTAACGTGATATCGTAGAATATTGTATACAAAGAGATATCTAATTATATATGTAATTATGCTTGCCTTATGACTTGACACGAAGAAGTATTTCATGAACGCGTTTAGTTAGGGTGATTCACCCCTGTTGGCCCTCGTACCTCACCAAATAAGTAACTTAGGTCCTCTCCTCTTTCATCAATTTGGTTATAGAGGAATTGAGCAAGAGTGACTCGAGCTGGCCTTCCTCCTACCAAAGATAATGGGGAAGCAAACACTCAACTGACTTTCTTTCCACGCACTCAACATGGCCTTCCTATTTTACTTACTTCTTACTTGGTTTCGCCTGAATTTGAAAATGTCCCGCTTGCTTGGTTTCTCTCCACTTCATGCGTCTCATCCACCCACCCAAATAAAACCCACTTCATACGGCTGGCTCCACCTAGTTCTCCCAACCCTTCGCTATGCTCTTTTAGGGGAACAATTAATACGCGGTGAAACCATGTATTGAAAGCTAGGAACGAACCACGTCACGTATTGTTTTCTCGCCCGAACTATATAGACACGAGCGAGTCCCCATTAGATGGGAAAGGGTGAGTAAGAGTTAAGTGTCATTATAATCCCAACCCAATGAGTCTAGTTCTTTGTTGGCTTGTTCCCAGGAATCAAACACTCTCTCTGGCTATATTGCTGCCTATGGTGTTGTTTACATCCTCAACGTAGGCCATGGTGGAGGGCAAACACATCAGAACGTCAGGTGTAAACCCCATTGTTGTTGGCATAGTGGGTTCAAAACCAAACACTATATTGTAGTTAGAGTCCTCAGAAGAGTGTATTCCTCATAATAAGTCCTCCTTATGAGTAAGAGTGGATTCCTTAGAAACAATCTATTCCTAAGCTAAGAGTGTAGTGTCTGTATTGCATTAATCCTATTACTAATGAAACAGGAAACATCTAGGCTATTACTGCATAATTCCTAAACTAGCAATAAGCAGAAATACTAAGTAAGGAAAATCATACACAATATTAAATGCAATGAGTAAGAGCCTCGTCCGAATAAGCCCTATCTATCCTATTATTAACACAGTAGGAGTAAGTCATTAAGAAGCCAGGAGTATATTCTCTCTTTAGTGCTGGAAAGTATAGTTAGTTCTCCTCCCTGGTGTGAGCGATAGTCCGTGTGTGAGCAAAGAAGCCAGTCATTCCCTAGAGGTTGATTCCCTAACTTGTCCACCACCTTGAGGCTATAGTGAGTTGTTCTTCCCAAGAGGCTAGTTAGTTCTCTCTCTTCATGATCATCCAGCGTAAGATGCGGTAGGTTCCATCTCTTCCAATTCTAATACACCACTATACCAATATGCAATCACTATATCTCCTAGTCATCTGGGAATTAAGTTGGTTCAACTGGGGGGATGCAAGTCATAATGCTGCCAGTAATTATCTAATGTCTGAATCCACTGGTTCAACTGCTGCTTAGAATTATGCCTCAACTGGGGCTGCATATTAAAGTGCTTATTCAAATAACCCTGGTAATGACGCTCCTTCTACTCGGCTAGCACTATGGAAACAACAACAGGGAAAATCAGACTATTACCTCAGGCTATTACCAGAGAAGAAGGGAAGTTATAAATAGACTTTCTGATGTGTTATACTGCTTCTGAAGTCATTTGGGAAGTCTAATAAGAACGACAAGTGAGAAATCTTTATTATTCCCCTTCTAAGAGCTGCCGTTAAAGCAGAGATGGTCACCAGTTAATCGCTAACGCTCATGGTTGATTGATCGCTACCGCGCAGTAGAGAAAGGTAACTTTCCTTTTTCCGTGCTTTAGTCCATAGAGAAAGAACTACGGCAACAGTAAGTACTATTAGCAGTAAGGTAGTAGTTCTTAGTTAGTGCATGTGGTGTGGACACAGCTACGGCAACAGACTACAGCTAGTCTTTAGTGCAAGTAGTATGGCTACTCTAAAGTAAAGCAAGTAGTTCAAACTTATTGTACTTACTGCTTAAGACTCATATTGCATAATCTCCTATATCAATATGTTATAAATAGAATTTATTTTTACCCTCTCCCGGAATGTATCTAGAACGAGTTTTATGAACTACTAGCTAAGGCACAATAGTAGTAGTTCTATGCTACTAATAGCATTGATAAAAATAATACATCTCCTAATTAGGTTAATAAGGCATATAGTGGAACTATAGGAGACAAAGCAGTTCAATCTGACTTTACCTTGGCACTTTCTCTGGCATGGAATAGGATTATAAGATTGTCCTTTTATTAGTAAGCCTATGTTAAAAGAATGGAGACTGGAAAGACTCTGGCTAGTTACCTTACCTTAGGGCAAGTAGTACCGGCTTATTCGCGCTCCGAGAAGTAAGGCCTCTAGCAGTGGCTAGCAAAATAAGTGCCACTATTGCATAATATCATATCTCATATTATATTCCCCAATTTTTGAGTTAGGCGAGTTGAAATAAAGCTAATTAATTTCTCTTCTCTGGATGACAACAATTGGGACGTGAGCAATTCCTTATCTCTCGAGTCTGTCTATGACTGGCTCTGCAGGGTGGAACCCTACCTGTTTCTGTCTTTATAAGGAGCGAGGTACGAGCCGCTTTCCCTTAGACCTAAGAAGGAGGGCAAGGACGTTTCTCTTTGATTGGATAGATGGATTCACTGGATGCGTGGGGCTACTCGGTTTGGAGACTTGGATTTGATACCGGGGAAGCTTTGGCTGGAAACTGTCAGTGACTTGGGCATACTTCTCGACGGTCTTTTTGACTAAACAAAATGCAGAGTTATGGCTACTCGATGATATATGCTCTCATTTTCACCCCGAAACCGAGCAGAGCGCATTTTTTCTTATATAGTTAGGGGTTCGCCCTTTGCTCTGCTTTCAAATAGGAAGGATAACTGCACAAGACCTTCAAAACTCTCATTTTCCCAAACCTTAGAAATGACAAATTATACCAGCTTTCAATTATTCCAAGAAAACACCTCGGCGCTACTCTTTATTTATACTCTAGAAACAGGTTTTTTATCCTCTCGGCGCTAATCAAATGATTCTCCTCTAGAAACAGGTTTTTTATCCTCTCGATGCTAATCAAATTAGTAGCCCTATAACACCCTATACACGCGGTAAGGACTCGGCGCTAATCAAATGATTCTCCTCTAGAAACAGGTTATTTATCCTGGTGGCGATGAGCTCAAACTAAAATTAAGCATTCCCAGCACGCACTATTGCTCTCATTCCCAAATATTACGACAAGGGCATTCTACGCATCGGCTATGATCTGGGGCTTCAACCTCGCTATCTGGTTCGAAGCTTCTGTAAAATGGAAGATAGGGTGTGATCGCCAGGGTAACACTTCTTCATGCGGTCCCAGGCTCAAGGGCTAGCGCAAAGGGGTAAGGTATGTGATCAAGGGGCCATCCAACCAGCTCAAGAGGTAGGGTAACACATCCTAGTCAGCAAAGCTTACCTATCCAGCAGTAAACTCATTGGATTGTACACTCACTCCAGCTAGAGCCAAATGAAACATGTTACCAAAGCCCGTGGGAGTCACAAGTCCATTTGGAACGGCACCATCACTAGTATAAGATAATGCATGAGTTGTCTCCTTCAATGCTGCACTTACTGCTATTGGAATAAAGTGAAGAGATTTCAATATTCCCATAGCTCCCCAGTTTTTCTCCACCGTGATTATCCTTTGCATTATCAGATAGAATAGTTGGTAAGCTACGGCTTGCAGTGCTTTCTTCTGAGAAACGCCATAATGCAATAAGGCCAGAGTGGCTTGGGCATGGTCGAAAGGCATCTGAAGGGCCTCTATAAGGGTTTGAAGTTCATTTATTTCTTTTATTTAAGAGAAGAGTCTGATATCGGGTGGGACTTATTCCTTCCATACTTATTAAGGGGCCTATAGGGGCTTCTGTCTGGCTTTGAGATAGGAAGTGGGCCGTAGTGGCTCTGACCTGGGATAAATGAAGTATAGGGCGCTATAGGAGCGTTTTGGGTGATTTGGGCTATTTCGGACTACAGAGATAAGGCTAAGTCAGGTCTAGGCTATAACATGGATAATTGAAACGTATATATACAACATCATATATCGATGTATCAACGTATTTATTGTTACAATGGAGTTTTGAGTAGCCAAGTGGAGTAGCTGGGAATCCAGAGTCTCACTAGAGCTTATTTCTTTCATCTACTGTTTGGAATAGAAAAAATATCCGCGTAAATGTAAATTCACGTAAGTAATGATATTTTTATGTTTTTATTTCATTTTGAAGTTTATAGATATGGTAGGTGTTGTACGTGAGGTAGGCGTTTTGTGTTAACACAAATGGTTGACTGAAGGGTACGTGCTATTGGCAGATGTCTCAATCAGGTTAGTAATCCTTGTTTCCAGGATAGAGGGGCCCCTGTGAGTAGGCAGTAGCGGATTGAACGGAATGCGGGGATGCAGGAGAGAATGGAAGAAAGCGGGGCGTTTTATAGAGTAGAATGCGGGCGGTATATAAAATGCGGGCGAATTGGGAATTCAATTATACCTCAATCTCATAAATTACAACCCCTGATCGGTGACCACCCCACACAAAAACTAATTTGGATGGGGTATGATGAGACGTATATAACAAGCCTCTATTCTCAATATATCGCTTGTGCTACGCAACAGTATTATCCACAAAAAGAAGAATATGCATATCTAAAAACTCCGCTATGTGTGTAATTGGTGATATAGCTGTAACCCAGAAATTGAAACCTAACCTCCTCCTGCATGTGGAAACCAACCTCACTGTATAACCTGTAATGTGTAACCTGTAACGTATAACCTGCAATCGTGTGTAACCAGCCTCTACGTGTAACCTCCAATCAAGCATCGAACAAGCATCGTGTAAAATCCTCTACGTTCAGCTCTCCGTGTATCCCCGCCCCGGTGAGTATTATCTGTATAAACCATATTATGTCAGTGTAAGGTCAAGAGGGAAAAAATGACTGGAAGATCCACTAACTTATATAGGGTTTTCTCTCTCCTCGAAAAAGCATAGCTAAAGAAGCGTCTACGTCGGAACTGCCTTAGAACTACAACCAGACAGACCCCGGATACGATATTTCCGAGATCTGTAAAGAGGTATTTCTTTCTTTATTTATGCTAATTGGACGCTTTTATTTAGCGATTGATTCATTGCTCCGATCAGACAGCTAGCTTCGGGATCATCAGACAGCTTCGGGTCATATAAATTGGTAGGTTGATGAGGACCATTACCGCCCATCTTTTATTATTGACTGAAGAGCGCATCCCCAGGGTAGGCATTCAAAAGGAAGCTTGAAGCCGAAGAGGGTGAGGTTAGGCCGGGCGAGACAGACTCAGGAAGACTTAGGTGAGGTAGACTCAGATGAGGCAGGCTCAGGTGAGGTGAGGCAGGTGGGGACTGCGAAAGAACATATATATTATTTACTGGCTGGTAATGACCAAATCACTTTCCTTCAAGGTAAGCAGTCATAAGTGGCGTAAGAATGGCAAGGATCAATCACACCTACCCTTCACCGTAAGAAGTTTACTTGTAAAAGAATCTTAAAAACTTCTAATTTTATGTTTTTTATGAATGAAACACCTCGGTTTTAGGGGTTGGATGAAGAAATATCCTCCTCTATTGGGGAAATGAAATGGATTTTCTTATTTAGTAGCTACGATGATTCTTCTCGTTTCTATGATGTATCTGATGGTAATGACATAATATAAAGTCTAATAGAATGATTCCTAGATCAAGTAATAAAGTATGATATAACCAATATCATAGCAAGAAAGCATAGATTCTACGCTTTAATGTTGCTAATTCATATAAATAATAGATGCCCTAATGAGCCTAATGTTCCTAGCTAATTCATCTAGTAAAAACCATGATGCAATGTCCTAATGATTTCCTCCTTCTGAACAGAGAAAGAAGCAAGGCTAATTCCAACCGAGAACGTGAGTCAAATTTTATATTTACGGGGCACTAAAAAGTTTATGTTTACGGTAATGAATTCTATACTCCCCTAATGTTGCAAATACCCTAATTCTAACCTCCTAATTTCCTGATGTTCCTAGCTTATGAACAGAGATAAAAGCAAGGTGGAAAATCCCGACCAACGGGAGGCAAAATCCCCGGTGTTCTGTCTTTACTCACCAAAGATTCCTAGATGTTATGGAGCCCTTGTTTACTTGCTAGGATTGGTAAAGAATGAGGTCCCCGAGAACGCACGTGAGTTAAAATAATAGAGTAGGTTCCCGGCATAATGAATTCCCTAATGAATGATGGTTTAATAATTTCTAAATGCTTGCTAATTTTACTTGCTAAATTCATGCTAAAAAAGTTCCGGTTTCCGGGGTTACCCAAGGTGGTCTAGTTTTAGGTTAATTTAATGTAGCCCACCTGCGTAAAATTCAGTAGCCCCCGCCAAGTGCTTAACACATGCAAGTGAACGTGTTTCTCGTCCCTACGGTTTGGGAGATATGTAAGAATGAGTTCCGATAAATATGCGTATTGGTGCACATTACAGAATATTCGCGACGACCTCAGGTAGAATTGAAAAGTTACCACTTACCATGAAGTCCAAGGCAATTTTTCGCTTTTTAGGCACTTTTTTCTGTTTATGTTTTAGCTTACTTCATCTAGTTTGCTTCTCTTGAGTCTTATCGGGGTAAACTCATGTCATCACACATTGTACTTTTAACATCCATATGTGTTCCACTTTGTTCACTTGTGTATTTACCCATTCCACCTCATCTCACTACTATCTGTTAGGGTGTGGGTCTTTTATTCTTCCTATAATCCCAGAATAGGATGATCCTTCTCTCTACATATGACCATGTGTCTATTATATTGAGTGTGTAGGCATCCTTCCTGACTACTTAAGGAGGATTACTTGTAAAACCCATAGAGTTGGGTGGGCACCTATATATATACATTTTTGCTTTTATTGGGTTAGGAGTAGAGTCTAAGCCTAAACGTGTATTCTTGCTAGACAATCATAGTATGCAAGGATACAGAAGGATCCTATCCAGTCTTAAAATCCTAAGGGATGTCCCATGCCCTGTAGATTTATGATAAGCCATAATAAATCCCTATAGGGGGGAACTCCGCCCATCTTCCCATCCATAGTGTTCCATTAAAACATGATACACTTATGTAACATGAGCTAGCCTTAGTAGGATCTCATGGTTGTACTCTAATATATGCGCATTTATCCATATTTTTTGAGAGTGCTAATAAGATATGTGCTAAATTTTTTCTTTTTATAGCAGCCTCATGAGTGTCTCCAACCAGTATGAGCATTAGGTGCATTTTCTTATTGGGTGTAATAGGGACTAGTTATCTATCTTCGTGGAGCTGCGAGTTCCACTTTTTTGTTATGCATCACGGCTTTGCCTTATTTCTTTTAGCATGTTCCTTAATATGCTATTGTATGTCTTATACCAAGGCATCACTCACTTATAGCATGCATTTCATTCTTGATGATTACTGTTGCATACTCACACATCGTGTGTTTGCTTTACTCATTTCCATTGCACACTCATATCCCACTCTATGTTTTTTCGCAGTCGTAGCGTGCTTTACTTGGTCATAGCACATATGGTTGTTTGTGTTAATGTATTTTCCTCTACCCAGTTGTACTGTTGATAGTTGTTTATATTTACACCCATCTACTTTGCTTTCCATTATCCACCTTTGCAATAAAATGCTTCATCCAGTTCCATGCTCACACCCACGCATTGCACGAGCTACTAGCTACTTTATTGTGGCCTTCATTGGGTTACCTACATAGAATCTTCCCCCGTTAATCCGAACTTTATTGTAAGGATCAGAGTTATTAATAGCTCAAGGCTGTGCTGATAAACTAAAAGAAGTATTAAACTAGCTAGTTGTTTTCCCACTCTAAGGCTATAAGAACTTACGGGTACTTAGGGTTTAAACTTTATAGCATACATAGCACTAATATTTGCCCAGGGCTCATTGTTTATCCCCGGGGTAGAATAATTGTTATTAAGGGTAGTTAAAACCTTAATATCGTTTGCTAGATCGTAGTCTAACAAGCCATTGGTTGTATTGGATGACCTTATGCCCAATAAATGGATGATTATCAGAGAATGAAAACAAATTAATCACGCACTGGATATCTGCTTTAGAACTTACACATAAAAGGTCATATCGACCGTCCTGAACAGTGTATGCAGTTATGCTAACTTATTATATACGGGAAAACGCTTGAAATAGCAGAGGATCAATTCTTTGTATAACCAGTAGGTAGCATCAGAGCAAGCATAGGTATCTAGAGCATATTCATAAACAATGGAAGCAGCACAAGTAGTAGCAGTAGCATAAAGAACATATATAGTTGACCGAGTACGAGTAGTTGATCCAGTCGTTAAAGCAGTAGTTTACGCCGATGTAGCAAAGTCAGTTGTATACCCATATATAGTACCAGGTCCAGATCGAGATACAAAGCCAAGAGCTAGTACAAAGCCTAAATAGCACCAGTTTATTCAGCAGACGATCCTACAGACTCTGCCGCATATCCTACAGTTCCAATTCCAGGTACAGCGGTAGTTCCAGCATAATCAATAAAAAGTAATTTAGTATCATTCATTGTGAGTTATAAGTTTATGTCTTGTCAGTTCTTTTCCCCTCCTATAGTATTTCTCTTCGAATTTGGTTTCTCTTCGTTGATTCTTCCCTCTTTCGACGTTCCTTTCATAAATGTATAGCGATAATACTCTCGTGTGGTGGACACTTCTCCAAGCGAACCAGATACAATAGGGTGCCCAAGGGGGTGCCCAACACTCAAGGCATGTAGCTTTCTTTATCTTTGCAGTCCCAGGTGTTGCAGCTGCAACATTTTTCCCAAAATTCTAAAAATTTGGGACCCTCCTTTGCTTTGGGTTAGTTCAGTCCTTTTCTTGTTTTCTTCCTTTTGAGTTCAACTTATGGATTTTCGAGGTGCCTTCATGGAATTTGAGTGCTTTCACTTAGCTGGTTTCTCAATGTTTTCATGTTTTCATTTTTGAATTGAGCTTCTACTTGTTTTTGCATAACCCTTAAAGTATTTATTGCAAAATCTTCTTGGGTCGAGAGGTTTCTTCTTTGGCCGATCCGCCGTTGCGGGTCCTTTTCAGCCCATCTTTATCTTTTTTGCCCCGCCGTTGTGGGTGGCTTCCCAAGCTTTGTTTTCATTCTTTGCCCCGCCGTTGCGGATGGCTTTCGAAACCCGATCTTTGTTTCTCGCCCCGCCGTTACGGGTGGCCG
>LPNX011040684.1:0-14408 GCA_001517045.1 Pseudotsuga menziesii | reverse complement strand
TAATACCCTTTACACCAAAGAAAGGGGAAGAGGTCCCTGATTTTAGCACGGTGTATTATGACAGGGCAACCAAAAGAATCATGAGAAGAACTGAGCAAAAGGTAGGGGCCGAAGGGATGGCCAGCACTATGATAACCAACAAAGCTGTGATGGTCAGAACGGATAAAGACCCCAAGTTTGTCATAAGGGCTGGCAGAGCAGAACTNAGGGATGGCCAGCACTATGATAACCAACAAAGCTGTGATGGTCGGAACGGATAAAGACCCCAAGTTTGTCATAAGGGCTGGCAAAGCAGCACTAGACGCTACAGAGGACAATGTGGATCAAATGATGAAAGAGATGGACTCGACCAAGAAAACCTCCACTCAGTTGAAGGACACCTTGAGAAGGGAGAGGGAGGAGAGCAGCAGGTTAAAGAGAAAATACGAGCATGCACTCAAAGAAGTGGAGGTCACAAAGCATGAAATGCATGTTATCCAGCAGGAAGCACAAGCGAAAGAAACTACCCAAGAAGCCTTGATTAAGGCACATCAAGAAATTCAGGACTTAAAGGACGAAAGGGAACAAATGAAAACAAAGATAGAAGAGCTGACGGAGTAGCAGAAGGACATCTATGAATCCAATACCTTATATGTTAGAGATCTGCAGGAGCAGCTAAAGGCATCCAAGGAGAAGCAGGTAGATCTGCAGCCAGTCAAAGATCACATCCTGGCTCAGAAGGCAAGGATGTTGCAACTGCAAACAGCCTTGGAAGAAGCAAGGTGTCAAATCCTGCAGATTGATGGCAGGATGGATGAAATATTAAATACAGCATCTTTTTTCGTGGACAGATGACAAGACATCCTGGAAGTGCTGACTTCAAGGATAACCAGAGGAGAGGATGACCAAGAAATCCCAGCTGAGCTACCAGTTAAAGACAAGCAGGCTTTAAAGCGGGACCACGATCTGATCGAGTTTGCTGTTATTTCTACAGAGGATTTTTAGAAGACAGTGAAGAAAACAAAGGGAGCATGTACAGAGTTCTTTAGAAGAGATCTTGTCGCCTACAATCGCTGTCAAGTGGAAGCTGAACATAGGTTACCCGAATTCCCTGATCATGATACATTTACAGGGATGTTGCAGACAAGGCATCAGGAAGGAGAAGCCAAGGTCCAATGCATCAGAGCCCTTGATGAGCCGATCCTGAGAAATGAAATTGGACATACGGCTATTAGTGTACAGCTCTTGGAGGAACAGGTGCATCTGAACAAGGCCAGGATAGAAGCCATTCAGAAGCAAGCAGATAAGTTCGAGCTGAATATACAATTCCTAGAACCCCAATCATTTGAAGGACTCGCCAAGGAGGCATTAGCATGGAGGAAATTCTTAGAAGACCAAGAGGGCCCCTCCAAATGAAAAAGATCGGTCAAACTTTGTATAATGTGATATTTTGTAAAGGGTTGAGAGAAATTGAAACGTTGGGGAGCCCAAAGGTCACTTTGGGCAACCCAAGCATTTTTGTTTTTTTTTGTTTTTTGTATAAAACTAGGGAAGAGAGACAAAGAAAGGGCTTTTTCCCAGTGAGACTGGAGGACTTGTTGTAAGAAGAACTACTTCATTTTGCAATAAAGAGTTTGGTTTTCCTGTTGGAGAAAGGACGGTGAATTGTTCCAAATGTTGTACCATGGACGGCGGAAAGATGAATTACTTTGTTTTTTAGCTCATGTCTGTGAATCGTGAGATTGTTCTAACTTTATGACCTATGTCTGGTTGAATAATGTCTGATTTTATTTATGGAAATTTCACTTAGAGTAATGTATGTGTTCGTATATAACAATTGGCTATCTGGTTGTTAGAATATCTTCTAATTCATATGTCGTAAACGTAAATAACAGCTACCTGTAATTTTGTTTAACATACATGAAAGTGGTACATTACTCACAAATAATGATTTTCTGGCTCCCCGGGGATATATATTTAGTTATTTTTCTTCCATAGTTGCATATGTGATTTAGGTGTTGCGAACATAAGACGAGAGGTAAGAACCTGCGCAGCACATTGTGTGGTTCCCGGCATCTTTATCACCCTGCATGGTTTAGATAGGCATGTGCATTGCATATTTTAAGTCAAAATACAAATTCCAGTGGACCGGGCCGCAACCGGTAAACCCTCATTGTTACTTTGACCTACTGTAGCCGGACCGCAAACCGGACGGATTCCCTATACCAAACAGTCAGCGGACTAGTTGGGAACGCTGATTGGGGAGAATCCTTTACTGTTGCCGCCTGCGATTTTCCAGGCCTCAACACCAGGATAAAATAGAAAGGTTTAGGTTTAATAATTCCCATACAAACATAAACTGCCTCATGAACCTAATTACAACTTGAATAAATTTCATCATATACTTTACCACTGCCTCATTAAACAAATTACACTCCTACATTTTATCCTATATTTTATATATAAAGGTAAACCCAACTGTGCTAATAAGGTAAGGAAGCCGATTGAACCCTAGCTATAAGGTCAGGGGATTTTATTTAACTCAAGGACGAAGCTAGGTTGCGAAGAGACCAAGCTAGGTGGACGGACTCATAAACCTAATGACAAAGACTTCCTGGTGTGCCCACACTGCCTCATCAACCAATGGACCAGTAAAAACCTTTCGCAGACATACGTGCTTCTCTTTAGATTCTTTAACGTAACGAAGAAGGAACTGTCCTAATATATAAGGTCCCTTAATCTTTTCGGTGGGTTCTTCCAGTCTATTAAAACGTTGGTTGCCTAAAAGGATATTAACCAACTACTGGCTCGTGCACGAGTAAAGACCTTCGCCATAAATACGTGCTTCTCTTTCTATTCTTTAAGGTAAGGAAGGAACCCATGGACCAGTAAACACCTTCCGCAGACATACGTGGTTTTCTTTAGATTCTTGAAGGTTGGAAGCCTGCAAAGGACAGGCAAGGGGAAAAGCTCATCAGCGAGGTACCACCAAAGTAACCCAGGTTTCAGCAGCGAGCCATAGACATCGGGGTTATACCCGGTCAGGACATCAGACAGGCAAAGGCACATCAGACAGGTAAAGGTATAGGTGCTTCCCTCAATCCGATACTTCTGGTTTACGTAGTGACCTTGACTCATTAACCAGTAGTGGGGGTGCGCAGGCACAGGTCTCTTTTCCAGTAGCTAGCTATCATCAATCGTAGCTATGTGGTGTGAACCAAATTAGNGTGACCTTGACTCATTAACCAGTAGTGGGGGTGCGCAGGCACAGGTCTCTTTTCCAGTAGCTAGCTATCATCAATCGTAGCTATGTGGTGTGAACCAAATTAACACTGCCGCATGAACCGTTGTGTGAAAGCTCATCAACCAGTAGTTCATATATCAGGGAATCAGCCCTTCGTGGGGTCAGCTGCCTTACCAACAGGAAGGCAGATAGCCCTACTGCCTGAATGAAAGCAACGGAACTAAAGCTTAAGACTTAAGAATGCGCTTGTTTCTATAGAGAAAAATATAAAATGGAGTTAGTAGAGATAAATAATAGAATAGGTATGTGGTGTATAGAAATAAAACCTATAATGTTCTTAGGGAGATGGAACCTGATGAGAGGTAGCTCGTTTTGCACTACTGATATTATTTTATATTGATTGATTGAACACGGATCATTCCTTTATAGGCAGAGGGGTCTGATACCCCCTCCCTTCTGAGATCTGGAATGAATGATGAATAGTCGATGATCACGAAAATGATCGACCGAATTATTGATCATTGAAATTGAGTGAGCACAATGTTTCAATCATGAGTAAGTGATAACTCTTGAGTGATCCATTGCTCAGGGATAAGGATAGCACAAGATCATCGATCCTAACGATCAAGCAGAGGATACAATGAGCACTTGTGATCTCTAGAGTGAGCACTCAAGTCACTCTAGTTAGAGATCATCACAAAATATCATTGAAGGTCGTCATATTACTCGAGATAGATCGGTTCAACTCTTGAGCAATCAATCACCTGATCTTTCCCTCCGAGCAAGTGATGATACTGTTAGAGACTCTTGTTCATCACACGAGTTCAGTGTGTTCTCTTGAGTGCTCAAGAGAGAGATCACATGTTCTTCGGTACGACCTTCCCTATTTTATTTTGAGTCATTAGAAGAGAGGAGGTTGAGCAAGAGATTGTGAGAGAGATCAACTGAGGACACAAGAACACACTTTTACGATCAATCCGAGAGCAAGAACACATGATAAGAATCTAAATGTTGTTCTATGAATTAGCACATATAGAGTTTGAAATAGATAGTAGTTCATTCCATCATTTAGGTAACAGACTCAGTATAGGGGTGAAAAGAGTAAGCACCACTCAGGCCCAGCCAGGCAGGATATTAGTTAAGGGAACCCAGTCCGGTAAGGTATTAGCGGGCCCCTCTATTGGGCCCGAACAAGAAAGGAAGGTACAAGGAAGGTCGGCAACGCTAAAACGAGCGAGGGCCTTTCCATCTGTTCAGTCAGACCAGAATGTCCCTCTATCGATAAGTAGGGAAGGCATAAGGACGTCATCATATCATGAGGAAGGCATGTCTGTAAGGGAGTGGATCTGCCCGAAGGTCCTAACAGAATGGCTATAGCTCGTCAGCCTGCCCTGGCTGGAATGCTGCCCGAAGGGCCTCCCATAAGGGTGTAGCTCGTAACCCCTTGCTGTAAGGTATCTGCTGCTAAGGAAGGCTCTCCCATCCCATGCATGCCGGGCAGGCTAGGTCGGGTTACTCCTTTATTTCCGACGGACAAGCCCAAACTTGCTTGCATTCCCTGGGTGAACGTAGAAAGTCCATGGACCGGGCATGGCTAGATATGCATTAATATTTCCTTCCCTTGCTTGCTTCCTTCCTACAGCCGCCTGATCTCATCTCTTGGACAGAAACCCCAAGCCAGCCTGTTATCCCTACTCCCCTTCGTGGATAGAATTGTCGAAGGAAGGTAAAATTTTTTTTAATAAATAGAGAGTGAAACCCTAGCTAGATAATAGCCTGTGAAAGCATAAAGCCAGCAAGCAGGTAATACCTTTCAGGACTTATATTTCTTCCCCTCAAAGAGCTAGCTACAAGGGCAGGTCCTGATCCCTAAGGCCTTATCCCTAATTTCTTACCCTCAAAGTCTTCCTTACAACCAGACCGGAAGAGATCCGTCGTAAACTTGGTATGTTCTAAGGAAGGTGTTGTGTTCATCCGGTTACATTCTCTCTAGTTACCGACATGATACGAGCCATCACATGGATTATCTGAGATACATACACAACTAATCTTGCTTTGCGTAAAAAATGATGAAATGTAGGAAATTGAATCACTTTTTCGGATATATAAATTTTATCTATGGGAAATTTACTCGAAAAATTTCCTTTTAGTGGAATTTGGGTTAATCCATTTAGCACATGTCTATTAGTAAGTCCATACTTTCAACCTTTTACCCTTCTCATGATCAAATTTTAAATGTGTGTGTAACAAGGGCCCTATACCACAATATATTTTTTTCAAATTACATGTGGGGATGATCAAAACCAATTTATATTGGAGTGTTCCAAGTCCAGGCATTTATTTTATATTTTCCTTTTTCTATACCTCAAACCCTGTATCTTTATCTTTATCAGCAAATTTCAACGAAAAACCCATATTATTCTTAAAATTTTATCATGTGCAATCACTATTGGTTGCTCAAAGTTGATCAAGTTATCAAAGAAGATTTTGTACTTGGGAAAAAACGAATTAAAGTTTTCACATCCACTAAAATAAAAAAATGAAAAGTAAACACGAAGTAAACAACTCTTACCTACGAACTGTATATAGATTACGGTTGGAAAGTGTAATGTGTAATGATGTCTAGTGTTTTGGGTTCTTAATATTGATTAAAATAGGTTTGCAAACACATTCATATAGTTACACATATTAAACATAAATAGTGTCAAACACAACACAACCAATATATTACACGTCAATTCTCCTAGAAACACCTCTTGAGGAACAAAGTTCCTCAATAATCGAATAACAAGAACAAGTAACGTAGGAAAGCCATAAATGGATAAGTATAAAGTAAAAATGCAATGCATGATAAATAAGTCATGATCTACATTTACAATGATGGGTCGTATATAATCCCACCGTCCGTTTACTAAGAGGCATGTCTTTTGATTTAATTAATTTATTTGATCTTTAGCATTAATATTCACTATATATATATTGTTATATTTTTATTTATATAACATCGCCTTCCCCTTAGAGAAGCTTTGTCCTCAAGTCTTAGAGAAGACATGGCTTAAGTTTTCATTTTTTCTTGAATGTTATCTCTCGATATTTTGAGTTTATCCGTAGCGACATTTGATCCATTCCCAGAAGAATTGTTGCATTGTAACATCTCCCTATTATACAAAAAGATACATTTAATCTATGGAAGATTATTCAGTTGATTTAGGGTTTATGAGTGGTAAAGTTTGATCGTTTTAAAAATCAATCACCAAGATGTCATACCTATGCATTTCATTTCTAAATTTTTCATAAACATGTTTCTTCTTAAAAGAATGATACTCAGATGTAGCTTCGACTATCGACATTAGCCTCAATGATTCAGACAACATTGTAGATAAAAGTATGTCCACATCAAGCCTTTAGGTTCCCTACACCAGAAGTAAATGGATGTTTAATGTGATGCTTGTAGTAACGTTCCCCTACTACCCCCGAATAAACAGAGAGAAAAGGGGTAATATATCCCGTTTCATTGATGCTATGACTAAAACAAGTGTCTCATGCTAGTGTCAAATTTTAAGTGGCATTGTCATGAAACATGTCAAATGAAATTCGTTAATAAGATAAATCAACCACACCATTGTGGCCCCAATTTATCCTCCTAATACTCTTCCCATGAGAGTATTTCCAAAACTATTCGATACTAAGATCGAAGTGCAACATACATTTTAACAAGTTTCTTCCCATGTCCTAACGAAAAATACTAAGATACTTTCCCGTAACCCCTCCTCAATAAATGCTATCGCTAATTCTAATTCTCGGTTATCTTTTTGTGCAGGTGAGAAGAATAGAATTACAGGCAAGGGAAGACATAGACATGGCGAGAATTTCAACATGAGAACTTCGCCACGTGGGGAGAGTGATGAGAGAACTGGAGGAATCAAGACGAACAGTTCTGAGCCTGGAAGACGCGAAGCTGAATAGAAGATCGAAACAGATTCGGGATGAACAGAAAGAGTTGAGGGATATGGAATACGAAATTTCGGCTTTGCAGAACGAGCGCGATTCTTATACTCAATACATGGACGAGGCCTCTCCGCATCTCCACCAGCTACGATATCAAAACGTACGTTACATTTCCTAAGAGCTTTTTCTCTTTCCTAATAATTATCTCATATTTGACATTTACATTTACATGGCTTAATTCCTTCTTTCAGAATGAACTCTGTTTGCAAATGCGGGCTCAAAAGGAGTATGCAATATTTAACTACAGGGTTAACCCTAACCCTTCTGCTTTGGAGGACAGATCAAAACAGGAGGTATTATCCTATCCTGGTTTTATTTATTTAGTCTATTTTTTAATCTCTACTTTGCTTTGTGGGAAGATGGGAAGTTAAGTTCAATATTCATTTTTATTTACAGGTTGAAAAATTCATGAAAAGGTGGAAGGAAAATAGTGAGTTCAGGGATGATTATGAAAAGAGACAGTTGACAGCAGCAGCTAGCAGCTGACAATGCAAAATATAGCTCAAATAATTCAACTACACTTGGCTAAGTATCAAGGATTACAATTAGTAACATCAAGTGACCTTTTAGTTTGGATTAATAAAGAGTAATACTCTGTTTATCCAATATTAATATTTGGATACATTAAGTCTTTTTTAGCTATCCCTAATTTTATTTATAAATAATAATTTTTTTTGGTTATAAATTCAGATACAAAATGTTTTAATAGTAGACTTGGATATATTTTATGTGTTTGATAATCCCTAGGAATAAATGGAAGGGGATGACTTGAGAAAATGACCATTACTTTCACATGTTTGGAGCGATGGAAGGGGACGACTTGAGAAAATGAACATTACTTTCACATGTCTGGAGCAGGACACTACATTTGAGACATGTCCCATTCATAATGATTCTTGTACCGAGAGGCATCCAATCTCTATGATGTCCTTTCATTCGAACCATCTTTGACATCGTCGCGAAACAAGAGTGTGAGATGGCTTGTCGATATCGATTGTACTTTGATGTCCCACACAACTAGGAGGATTGTGATGTGGAGACATTAGAGGAAATTTGAACTCAAAATGGGCCTCCTAAGGAAAACTAATCAAATATTAGTTAAAATAATAAAATAATATTTATTAATTTTGGAGGAAGAAAAGAAAAAACTACTTTTTTGTTCGTATTTTTGACATATCTTTGTGTGTGTTTACTCAAATTTAGATCGGGATAGCTCGTTGGATGCAAAATTGGATTCCACATCCAAAGACCTCTCCCAATCCAAATTTGAGTAAAAAAAAACAGAGATATGTTGAAATTACAAACAAAAAAGTATTTTTTTTATGATATCTATCCCTAAATTCATATTAAACAATTGCTTAGGAGGTGCTCCCTTTTTGAATTTTAAAGCATTTTGATTGGCTAATGCATGATGACATGGAATTTTTATTATGTTTGGAAGGCCCATTTTAAATTGAAATTTCCTCGAATGAGTGGTACTTTTTGTTTGATCGGAGGGACACACGAGAAGTTGGCAATTGGCTTTGAGTAGTCCCAAATTATTTGTTCACGAGGCACACATTTGATGTCCTCCTTGCTCCAGGTGGTTTGATTAAGGGTTTCATTGATGTTGGATTTAAGGGAGCCCTATATATGATTAAACATTTGTATTCAAGAAGAATAAAATCGGAAATTTCCTTTACATAGAATTTTTCTTCTCTTTTCTTAACAGTGACAAAATTTCAGAAAATTATAACAACAGACATCTACCTAGAAAATCATTCCACTGAACAATAGTACGTGTTGTACAGCCTATCGACACATGTTGTACCTGTTGTATGTCTTTCTCACTTATCTGCCTTGAAACTCGTGAGATGCATGTCAGAATACATCCATTGTACTGTATGGACAGTCTACAATAAATGCATGAGCGGTTTCCTTGGGATTTGTTCCCACATCTGTTGTTGCAGGGTACTGTTATACGATGCTCTTCCTTGTTGTATTGATAAATATGTTGTTGAATCTTCTTTCTAAATGTTCCCAATACTTCCTTGGGAACCTTTCTTCTTCTTCACACTCCTTTTTGTCTTCTTGGTGGTGGTACATTCTCCTTTGTCCATTTCCTTTATTTTATAACTTTAGTTTTTTTTAACTAACTAAATAATGCTACTACAGTTGGCCAAGAGGATTACAATTACAATTACTAATATCAAGTGACTTTTTAGTTTGGATTGATAAAGAGCAATACTTAGCTTGTCTAATATTAATATTTGGATATATTAATTTTTTTTATCTATCATTAATTTTATTTATAAATAATTATTTTTCTTTTTTATTTACGTTGTCATAAATTCAGATACAAAATGTTTCAATAGTAGACTTGGACGTATTTTATGTGTTGGATTGAGTTAATTAACTTAACATGTAAGTTACATTACAGTAAATAAAAATTGAATAAAAAAATCAAACAAATATATTTGGAAAACATTAGATCAATAAGGAAAAGAATTTTATTTCTAATCTAAGTAAAAAGAGAAATCCCTTTCAGATCATGGGAATTGTTGAAGAAAACTTCATTCATCCTTGTCATATTGACAAGGAAAACACTTACTTCATGAATCTTTTTGTAGGGAAATGGGATGGTGCAAGATAATGATGGTATCTTCTTACACATTAGATGTGATAGAAAACTGAGCATCGACCAACTCACATGGATTATTTGAGATACATACACAACTAATCTTGCTTTGCGTAAAAAAATGATGAAATGTAGGAAATTGAATCACTTTTTCGGATATATAAATTTTATCTAAGGGAAATTTACTCGAAAAATTTCCTTTTAGTGGAATTTGGGTTAATCCATTTAGCACATGGCTATTAGTAAGTCCATACTTTCAACATTTTACCCTTCTCATGATCAAATTTTAAATGTGTGTGTGACAAGGGCCCTATACCATAATATATTGTTTTCAAATTACATGTGGGGATGATCAAAACCAATTTATATTGGAGTGTTCCAAGTCCAGGCATTTATTTTATATTTTCCTTTTTCTATACCTCAAACCTTGTATCTTTATCTTTATCGGCAAATTTCAACGAGAAACCCATATTATTCTTAAAATTTTATCATGTGCAATCACTATTGGTTGCTCAAAGTTGATCCAGTTATCAAAGAAGATTTTGTACTTGGGAAAAAATGAATTAATGTTTTCACATCCACTAAAATAAAAAAAATGAAAAGTAAACACGAAGTAAACAACTCTTACCTACGAACTGTATATAGATTACGGTTGGAATGTGTAATGTGTAATGATGTCTAGTGTTTTGGGTTCTTAATATTGATTAAAATAGGTTTGCAAACACATTCATATAGTTAAACATATTAAACATAAATAGTGTCAAACACAACACATCCAATATATTACACGTCAATTCTCCTAGGAACACCTCTTGAGGAACAAAGTTCCTCAATAATCGAATAACAAGAACAAGTAACGTAGGAAATCCATAAATGGATAAGTATAAAGTAAAAATGCAATGTATGATAAATAAGTCATGATCTACATTTACAATGATGGGTCGTATATAATCCCACCGTCCGTTTACTAAGAGGCATGTCTTTTGATTTAATTAATTTATTTGATCTTTAGCATTAATATTGACTATATATATAATGTTATATTTTTATTTATATAACATCGCCTTCCCCTTAGAGAAGCTTTGTCCTCAAGTCTTAGAGAATACATGGCTTAAGTTTTCATTTTTTCTTGAATGTTATCTCTCGATCTTTTGAGTTTATCCGTAGCGACATTTGATGCATTCCCAGAAGAATTGTTGCATTGTAACATCTCCCTATTATACAAAAAGATACATTTAATCTATGGAAGATTATTCTGTTGATTTAGGGTTTATGAGTGGTAAAGTTTGATCGTTTTAAAAATCAATCACCAAGATGTCATACCTATGCATTTCATTTCTAAATTTTTCATAAATATGTTTCTTCTTAAAAGAATGATACTCAGATGTAGCTTCGACTATCGACATTAGCCTCAATGATTCAGACGGCATTGTAGATAAAAGTATGTCCACATCAAGCCTTTAGGTTCCCTACACCAGAAGTAAATGGATGTTTAATGTGATGCTTCTAGTAACGTTCCCCTACTACCCCCGAATAAACAGAGAGAAAAGGGGTAAGATATCTCGTTTCATTGATGCTATGACTGAAACAAGTGTCTCATGTTAGTGTCAAATTCTAAGTGGCATTGTCATGAAACATGCCAAATGAAATTCGTTAATAAGATAAATCCACCACACCATTTTGGCCCCAATTTATCCTCCTAATACTCTTCCCATGAGAGTATTTCCAAAACTATTCGATACTAAGATCGAAGTGCAACATACATTTTAACAAGTTTCTTCCCATGTCCTAACGAAAAATACTAAGATACTTTCCCGTAACCCCTCTCTAGTTACGGTTCCACAAGGCTTTAAATTATACAGCTAGGATAAATTCCAGTTATCTCTCACAAGATTAAAAACTAGTATACTTGCGATCTACTATACAAAAAGATACATTTAATCTATGGAAGATTATTCTGTTGATTTAGGGTTTATGAGTGGTAAAGTTTGATCGTTTTAAAAATCAATCACCAAGATGTCATACCTATGCATTTCATTTCTAAATTTTTCATAAATATGTTTCTTCTTAAAAGAATGATACTCAGATGTAGCTTCGACTATCGACATTAGCCTCAATGATTCAGACAACATTGTAGATAAAAGTATGTCCACATCAAGCCTTTAGGTTCCCTACACCAGAAGTAAATGGATGTTTAATGTGATGCTTGTAGTAACGTTCCCCTACTACCCCCGAATAAACAGAGAGAAAAGGGGTAAGATATCTCGTTTCATTGATGCTATGACTGAAACAAGTGTCTCATGTTAGTGTCAAATTTTAAGTGGCATTGTCATGAAACATGTCAAATGAAATTTGTTAATAAGATAAATCCACCACACCATTGTGGCCCCAATTTATCCTCCTAATTCTCTTCCCATGAGAGTATTTCCAAAACTATTCGATACTAATATCGAAGTGCAACATACATTTTAACAAGTTTCTTCCCATGTCCTAACGAAAAATACTAAGATACTTTCCCATAACCACTCTCTGGTTACGGTTCCACAAGGATTTAAATTATACAGCTAGGATAAATTCCAGTTATCTCTCACAAGCTTAAAAACTAGTATACTTGCCAGCTACTTTTCATAAGCTTAATTTGCCTTCTAATTATAGAGCTTAGTATACAACACTATTGGTTATATTTCATAAAGCTTAATATATATGGAGCTAGAGAATCTTCTAGTTATAATGCATAAGCATCGTGCTCCTGCAACATGACATTAGTTACAAACCGCGAAGTTCACAAAAATGATGTTCCAACACATATATCAGCAACATGTAACAGCAGTATATATCAACGGCATATATCAGCAACAAGTAACAGCATATATCAGCGACATGTAACAGCAATATATATCAATAACATGTAACAGAAATATAACAGCAATATATATCAGTGGCATATAATAGCAATATATATATCTACGACATATCCGCAACATGTAACAGCAAAATAACAGCGACATATATCAGCAACATGTAACATCAATGTATACCAACGACATGTAACAACAACATATAATATTTTTGGGTCTAACACATGGTTAAGCAACCAAAGGAAATGTATCAGCAACGTATCCATTTATTCAAGACAATCCAATAGCTAGGGAAAATCCAAGAATTACCATATCTACGCAGTCAATGTTCCGATTCACTATGAATCTAAAACACAGTCTAAACTAACATCCAAGTAGTTCCAAATCAACCGAGTTATCAGTCAAAGAACCAATAAACTTATGGATCGAAAAACACAGTCAAAACTGGCCCTTTGCTATTGGACAAAGTGCAATCAAATAAAGGATTCACTCGATATGGGATGCAACACGTTGTAGAGTGATAAGGAAAAAAAAAGGCATTGCTTGACTCAGAACTAAATCCCATTTCGCATGGACATTGCTTATGGATCAGACCACAACCAAACAATTCAACACCTAGGGATCTAAGCACAGTCATAGATCAACCAGGTATGGATCTAAAACATATTCAAAGGTTATCTCAGTCCTGGCATTGACCAGCAGTGATTTAAATTTCTTCTTGCCCACCATCATTGAGAAAGCTATTTAATTAAATGGGAAATCGCCTCTATCCATAAGTGGAGAAAACAAAGAAGTTCGAAGGGAAAAATCACCTCTATGCAAACAGGGAAAAGAAAAAATCGCTTTTATGCAACTGGAAGATCGGATCTGTAGGTCATTCAAGAAAAACGTACATACACTTTTCAGGGAGCTTAGATCTGATGGTAAATGAAAAACAAAGTCACTCGAACCATGCTCCATATCCCATTTCAATGTAAATGCATAAAACAATGAAGGCACCTCAAAAACTTCAACGAAAGTATACCATATCATATCCCATAATTATATCAAAACCTAATTTGTTTAATGATTGAAAATCCTTAGATCTAACCTTTACCCTTTCAAAGAATAGATCCAAATGCAATAAATTACCCAGAAAACGATTTTAGATGTTGTAATGTTTTTAAAATCTTGATGTTTAGCATTTTACCAATAGATCAAAACACAAATGAGCGTATTATCGCATACCAGCATAGAACCCCCGTGATTTGCAACCTGCATCGCGCGTAGGCCATCGGAGAAAATCACGTCCTCAATTCTCTAGACTGACAAGGATACCAAGCCGACACCAGAGATGTTATGCTCGGTCACGGTTTCGAATATTGAGCTCTCGCTCAGAATCCTCAAGTGAACAATTTTGTGGGTCTGTATCTAAGATCCATGATGCCGCAGTGGGCGCAGGCCAGAAAACACTACCATGTAAAACCTGGAACCCTCGCAAAAAGAATCCCAATCGATTTTTATCCCATAAATCGAGAGAGCGAGCCTCCCGGTCAAATCACATCCTTTCCTTTGAATTATTGCAGGCTGAGATTCCTCACGATCCTTTCTCCTTAAACAGTGGTTTATGGTAGAGGACATGCCATTTTTTCGGCCACATGGAAACCATGCCTGAGAAAAGCTCCTCGATAAGGATCTTTTTCCCTTTCCTTCCCTTCATTCT
>LPNX011040680.1:11407-23768 GCA_001517045.1 Pseudotsuga menziesii | reverse complement strand
TATATATGTATGTATATACATATATATACATACATACATACATACATACATATATGTATGTGTTGTGCCTTTATTCAACAGCCTTAAAAAACATATTTCATCAAACAAAATCCTATTTTGTTTTGATGAAATGTTCGAATTTCTTATGCCAAATCTAAAGAATCAACAGCTACTGAAGTGGTGACATTCCGTGGGCTACTGAATTGATGAATTTCTATGTTTTTACAACCTTTGTGAACTATGGTTAATGCACTGAAATCACTATTTTAAAACTATTACTTTGGATGAAATTATTTTTACAACTTAAGGGATAAGCTTTGGTTTTTATATCTCTTACCATAAGTCTTCATTCGAATATTAATCAAGGGGTATATGTTATTGGTTTATTGTAAATTTGACAAAGCCCTAGAACATCGAAGGCTTAATAATTTATGCAAACATGCCTTATCCTAAGTTCATCCTTGAGACTCCGAACCATACTCAGTATTACCATATTTTTTTAATTTCGATTTTTATAATATGATCCATATTACGAAGGTTTGGTGTTGGATTAATGGTTTGTATTGTGTCGTATGCTCGCCACCTTCGAAGGTTTAAATCAATCTACGGTAAGGGTGACATAGGTTTATTGCTGATGGTCAGATTAATTCATGTCGTCACCTCCGAATCCGATTCACCTACTGCAAGGATGATATGGTATCATGGCATTTGTACTTAACTCTGTCGATCACATTCAATGGCTAGTACATGCTCAATGTCATGGCTCCCTTCTCGTTCAACACCTGTGTTGTATACGATGGGTGGTTTCATGTCAATAACACCGAATGAATAATGGCAACTTGAGTCCAGTCTGGAGTCTTCGCCGTCATTTTCGATTTTGAGTGCCTCCCTGCGTGATCATTCTCCTCCATGTCGAATTCACAGGGTTATTGGCTGTGTTTGCTCATGGCACATTTTGTTTATCAGAGAGTCGGGTTCCATTGCTTATGAGTGCTGCTCGGTTTACATCCTGAGTGCTCACTCTCTAGTTCACTGTCATGTTTCGATTTGTGGTATTTTGTCTATGTGCGGTTTCGTGCATTTGCACAGGCAGTAATGGCTCCTGTGGTCAGGGTCGAGCCCAGTAACATGAAGCTCCTTGATTCAAACCCTGAACTTCTAGCTAAGGTGGAAGCGATTGGATGGTTGTCATTCATCCGTAAATTTACAGACTCAAACCCTGAGGTGACTAGCCTGCTTTCTTTGTCGCTGGCTGATTCTCGGGTTAAGGTAGCTGATCTCCAGTTTAGGGTTGATGAGCGTTCAGTTGCTCTTGCTACTGGTTTTTCGTTGACAGGCGAACGATGTTTCAAGTACAAGCAGATGGAGGTAACTGAGTGGAGGCAACTGTTGAAGAATCCCTGTCAAGATGTGTCGTTCAAAACCGGTGTGTCCCGGAAATACTTTAAGAAAGAATGGCGACAAGTCTTGGACGTTATCCACAGGTATGTGACATGTGAGGGTCGTCTCTCTTCGGCTTATATCTATCATCTGCGGTTGATGGCTGTGTTTATTGGTTTTCCTCTTAATTTGCCTTATTATCTAGTTCAAAGTATGTCTAAGATGTCCTCAGCTATTAAAAAGGGGCCGAAAAATATCAGTCACAGCTTGTTTCATCACAGCTTGGTTAGGATGTTGATAGAAAGAGAACTGTCTAAGCATAATCGGTAATGGGATGAGTTTATTGAGTCGAATGGTTTCTTGGCCTTCTGTCATTGTCAATTTGACTTCCCTGAAGAATGTGGAAGGCATCCACAGTCTAGTCGAGTTTCGGCTTCGCCTATACACGAGCATGTGTCAAACAGTAGTTAACCAGTTTTATTAATTAATTAACTAGTAATTATATTAACCAGTTTTATTTGTACATTCATAGGCCTATCATAGATTTAATTAACAAACAATAGTTTTAGTTTTCCTTTTTGAAGTCCTCTCCTGTAGTTGGGAGTAACTTAGGGAAGGAAACGGGGCCTTAAATCCCGTCAGGGACAGCTACTTAAACGACTGAGAGCATCTCGAAAAATCTTGGATCGGGCTGCCTCTTGGTTGACACCTGTGCCAATTCGGCCCATCAACAATGGCGCTAGAAGGAGGGCTAGCTTAAGCTAATGGCTGATGAAAACAATCCTCTTAACAAAATTAATCATCCCTCCACCACTCATATACAGTCATCACCTCAACCACAATTAGATCAGACTCCATTGACTGATACTGTTCGAAGTCTCATTCATCAGTTCAATACTAGCGGTACCCATCCATCTGAATAACTTGACCAGTTTGAACAGGTTATTAACGAATCCCACAGAATTTTAAAAAGAGCCTATTCAAACCTTACTGGAATCCAACCCACTGAAATTCCTCTTGCATAGATCAGACGTCCGCGGACTCACCATACTGAGTCTACCTCGGAAGAACAGGATCAACCTTTAGGTGTCTTCCCTGACTTTCAATTACTACGGTCCTTAACAGGCACCGATCGACCCTCATCTTCATTAGGACCACCTGCTACAGGAGGATCTGGGCAACCACCATCACCACCACACTCACCTCCTCACGTCTTTCAAACACAACCTTCGCCACCTCCATCACCAAGGAACATGGCAGGTGCAAACCCGAAGCCCAATGCCAATATGCCATGGTTAGCCCAGGATGCGGTTGCTGTGCCAGGTGATCAACATCCTTTGCCAAAGCATCCCGATAAATTATTGCCCAAGTTCAACCTCGAGCTAAAGGAGCTTGCAGAAGATCATGTTAAAAAATTCATGCTAGCAGTTTGGCATTTGGATGTTGAACACGAAGATGTAGTCTATCGACTCTTCCCTTACACATTTGAGGGCAAAGCCTCGACTTGGTATTTCTCACTTATTGCTGGTTCTATTACCAGTTGGAATGAGTTTGAGTTGGCTTTTATGAACAAGTTTGGAGATGATAAGACTCCAGCTGTGTTGGTGTTGGAATTGTCTAGGATTCGTATGGAAAACAAGGAGAAGGTTAAAGATTTCAACCAGCGATTCTTAACCCTAAGAAACAGAATTCCTGCCACCTCAAGACCAGCTGAAGATGTCACGATTGAATTTTATACTTCAGCCCTACCCGTGTCTATGGCCATGTTTGTCAGGAGAGCAGCCAAACCCACCCTCACTAAAACCTTTGAGGAAGCCATTAAGGTCGAGAAGGACATGTCTGCTATTAAGACGAACCCTGGGATGGACACTAATTCTGCATCTTCTTCTCATAAAAAGATTGAGAATACTTCCAAGACCATAGATCCTGAGAAAAAGGGTCAAGATGCACTAGACTTAGACGGCCTTCAAAGAGTCATAAAGAAGCTATCCAATAAAATCATAGATTTGAAGAAAGGTACTTCTGAAAGTACTCCGAATAAGGAATCACCCAGACAGCCTTTTAGAAGACCTTTCCAAAATATAGCTGCTAGACAGACCCCACCCTCCGAGGCTAATAATGTAGAAGAAATTAACAGCTTCCTGAAATTATTGGTCTCAGGCCTAGAAACTTCAGCTGAAAGTGAAACCCAATCTTCACGACAGAATTCTGAAAATACCCAAGGCACAGATAATAACAATGAAGAAAAACCTCTTCAAGTTATCAGTCACTTCTGGGATACCACAGAATTGACTGATGATGAAGATGTTGCTGTTGTGGATGCCAATCAGCATCAATATAATACTAGAAGTAAGAAAGATCAGCCCTCAGGTGAACCTTCTACAACCACTACAGATGACAGTTCAACTGTCAAAACAAAAAACCAACCTCCCAACACTAAGTCTACACAATCACTTGATTTGGAGTATGACTTGGTTGAGGATTTGAAGAAATTCAGAGCCAATATTTCTATCTATGAACTCCTCAAATTGCCTGTAATTCGAAACAAGATGATGCAGGGGGTATCTTTGAGTAAAAATGGAAAAACCCCTTCCGCGCAAAACAGTTCTGCTAGCACCAAAGACAATCCAACGAAATCTTCAGTCAATGCATCATCCATAGGTAAGAAATCAGACTCCTCAACTCCTCCTTTTTTACTTACGTTTGAAATTTGCAATCGTAAAGTACACAACTGTATGATAGACTCAGGGGCTTCTAAAAATGTCATGCCATACTCGGTATGCAAAAAACTTAATGCAGTTCCTGTGCCATGTGATACAAGCATTGTGCAGCTTGACCAATCTAATGTGAAAGTAATAGGGAAGTTGAACGAGGTACCGATAAGGTTAGCTTCAAACCCTCAGGTCCATTTTATCATTGATATAATTGTTGCAGATATCCCGGAGGCGTATGGTTTATTTCTTAGCAGGGATTGGTCGGAAAAATTGAAGGGATATTTTGCAACAGACTGGTCACACTTATGGATATCTCATAACGGTCACCCAAATAAGATCAGGATTGATTGAGAACGGTATATGAAGCACACTGTCACCGAACTGGATGACTCAAATGAACCGGTGCTATTCACTGATACCATAATGGGTAACTACATGGTTGATTATTTCTTTGGAAACCTTGAGGCTGAAACTTCATCAGTCCAAGATCCAAAACAACAGTCTGAAGTTTTCCATCTCACACAAGTTCCGGAAGAAATTCCAGTTCTGAACACTGCACATTTGGACCTGAATGATGGCCTTTGGTCTCTATATTTTGATGGATCTAAATCAAAGGAAGGGGCTGCTGTCGGTTGTTTGTTGATAGATCCTCAGGGAAAAAGGTATTTTGTTGCTTGCAGGTTAGAGTTTGAGTGCACCAATAACATTGCTGAATATGAAGCTCTTATTCAAGGGCTGAAAAAGGCAGTTGATTTAGGAGCTAAAGCTTTGGTAGTGTTAGGAGATTCTGAAATTGTTGTAAGACAGGTATGTAACACTATACATTGCATTTCCGGACATCTCAGAAATTACCAAAGAGAGGTATAGAATTTATTATTATCATTTGAAGCTTTTAATATAAACTCTATTCCTCGTTATTTGAATCAAGAAGCAGATCTGTTAGCTAACGTGGCTTCAAGGTTAATCCCATCTGAAGGCATGCTTGCTGAATCTTTCTCTGTTGAATTGCTTTTCAGATCTTCCATACCTGATAACATCGTCAATTGGAGAGTTTTTGACCACGACGAGCAGTTGATCGAGTTTTTGACCATGAAGGACACTTTCAAAGATGCGGTCATCGATGAAATGACTCATGATGAAGATCTGTACAACTTTGCGGTAATTCATAAGCCTTGTTCAATTGAGCAATCTCTTAATCAGGTCAGTACCCTTCCTAGATCTGTGATTAAACTTGAGAAATTTTATGATCTGAAGGATAAATTTAAGGGTGCAAGGAACTGTAAAACCAACAGCTCCACTATGCAGTCTGAAATTATAAATCTAGGCACTGAAAAAAGTCCTCAATGTGTCAATCTGGGAAGTACATGTACTCCCTAAGAAAAAATAGCCTTCATACGACTCTTTAATGAGTTTAAAGACATCTTTGCATGGACGTATGACGATCTTAAGACGTTTGATCCAAATATAATGCAATATGTTATCCCCATGAAACAACAGGCTAAACCTTTCCAATAGAAATTGAGGAAAATGCATCCTAGTTTAGAACCGGCTGTTAAGAAGGAGCTTAACAAACTCCTTGCTGCTAGAATAATTTTTCCAGTGCGGCATGCCCAGTGGGTGGCGAATCTCGTCCCCGTTAGAAAGAAAAATGGTGATATCAGGTTATGCGTCGACTTCCGAAATCTGAATAAGGTTTCAGAAAAAGATAATTATCCTGTTCCTCCAATGGAAAAAATCTTACAACAGGTCTCTGGATCTGAAATGTTTTCACTTTTAGATGGCTTTTCGGGATACAACCAAGTATTAGTATCCAAAACAGATCAATTGAAAACAACTTTTAGAACCCCTTGGGGAACTTACGCCTACAGGAAAATGCCTTTTGGCTTAATTAATGCCGGAGCAACGTTTCAAAGAGCAATGGACATTGCGTTCAGAGGCATGATCGGTCAATTTGTCGTCATCTACCTTGATGATATAACTGTCTTTTCAAAAAACAGTGCTGATCACATAACGCATCTTAGGAGAGTTTTTGGGCGCTGCAGAAAATATGGGATCTCCTTGAATCCCAAGAAATCTGTCTTTGCAGTTACTGAAGGTAAGTTATTGGGTTTTGTAGTTTCAAAACAAGGCATCAATATTGACCCTGAACGCACTCAGGCTATAGCACAAATTTCTATGCCTCACTCGAAGAAGACCATGCAGTCATTTCTAGGAAAGATAAATTTTGTCTCCAGGTTTATTCCTGGGTTCACTGAAATTGTCAGACCTATTCAGAAAATGATTAAGAAAGATGCTGAATTTAAATGGTCTGCTGAAGAGAAGCAATCTTTTCATGATATCTTAAAAGCTATTGCTGAAGCTCCTACCTTAACAAGTCCAGATTTCTCTAAACCATTTATTTTGTACACTTTTGCTTCTGATTCTTCATATGCTGCTGTTTTAGCACAGAAAAATCAGGAAAATAATGAGGCTCCCATTGCTTTTACAAGTTATGGTTTGAACGGTGTAGAGCTGAATTACCCAGAAGTGGACACACAAGCATTTGCAGTTTTTAAGTCAGTAAAACATTTCCGGCCTTATTTGCTGAAGTCTCATACCAAGGTGGTTGTGCCATATTCCGCAGTCAAAAATATTTTGGTACAAAAGGACCTGGGTGAAAAGCGAGCCCATTGGGTCACAACACTTCAGGAATATGACCTGGAAATAAATCCTTTAAAGATTGTCAGGGGACAGGGACTTTGCAAGTTGGCAGCTGGATCTTCAGACATTTCTGAATCTGATCTACACTTCTTTGATGAACATTTTCTTTTAGAAAGGGAAATTTGTCCAATATCAGCCCCCTCTGATTCCTGGTACCATGATATTAAATTTTTAGTATTGCATGGAAATGCCCCTGAACATCTGGATTTACGTAGCAAGAGGGCTTTGAGATTGAAATCTGCCCCTTATCAGCTGATTGATAACATTTTGTTTAGAAAGAATTTCGAAGGAGTTCTCCTTCGTTGTTTAGAAAGAAATGAAACTGATAATGTGTTGTATCAATTACACGCAGGACCAGCCGGGGGACACTTTGGCGGGAAAACCACTGCGCATAAAGTACTCAAAGATGGATATTACTGAACTACGTTGTTCAAAGACGCATTTGCCTTTGCTAGGAAGTGCCAAGAGTGTCAGAGGGCAGGAGGCAGGCTTAAGAAAGCAACGTTACCCCTCCAGCCGGTTATTATTGAAATCCGATTTCAAAAATGGGGCCTGGACATTGTTGGTCCAATCACACCAGCTTCTTCACAGCATCACAAATATATTTTGACAGCCACAGATTATTTCACTAGATGGGTTGAAGCCATCCCCTTGCGAGTGGTTAACTCAGAACAGGTGATATAATTCCTTGATTCTTTCATTATCACTAGGTTTGGTGTTCCCGAATCTTTGATTTGTGACAATGCAACCTATTTTTCTTCTGTAAAGTTAACGGAATATGCATTGGAAAAGGGCATAAAGTTAAAATATTCGGCTAATTATTATCCTCAGGGTAACGGATTAGCTGAATCTTCCAATAAAAATTTAATCAAAATTCTGAAACGCACGGTGATTAATCATCATAGGAATTGGCACAATGCCTTATCGAATGCCTTGTGGGCTGACAGAGTGACTCCCAAAGCTGCCATAGGAAATTCTCCCTTTTTTCTGGTATATGCTAAAGAAGCCATCTTTCCTCCTCATTTATTTTTACCCTCTTTATAGCTCTCCCAGTCAGTACATGAGACAGCATGTTCTGCCATGGAACATCGAATTAATACCTTGCTTAAATTGGAGGAAGATAGAGAGTTGGCTAGAAAAAAGTTTGACAAACACCAACAGACCGTGAAACATTGGTTTGATCATAAAAAATCATACAGTAGGGGTTTGGAAGTAGGTGACCTAGTTCTGAAATGGGACAAGGAGCACGAAGACAAAGGAAAACACACTAAGTTCCAGTGCCTGTGGCTGGGACCATTTATTATTACAAAAAAACTTGGTCCTAGCACTTTCAGGTTGCAGACGCTGGAGGGTGACATCGAAAACCTTCCGGTAAATGGTCATCTGATTAAGAAATATTTCTGCTAATCCCCCTCAAGGGATTATCCTGTACATACCTTGTGTGGTGTGCTTGGTTTGTGGAATTTATTAGTGAGTCTATTGGACTTGTTTGCTTTGGATATTTCTTCGTATTCATTTGTTGTTTCATTTACATATTCTTGAGTCTGATCAATTTGTCAAACTTCAAGCTGATGACTTTTTATCAAGTTCTGTGATTGATTTGTAGATCATGCACGAAGATCTTACTATCCTGAAAATTGTCACGCTCTTTTACATCTTGAACAGTGAATGGTTTTTCATCTTTCTAGATTTTACCAGAAATTCTTAAATCATGATAATGTAAATTAATAATATAAGCCTCTGCAAAGATTTTTCCAAAAGGATTAGGGCAGTACTTGGCAAATTTATCTATTTAAGTCTTTTACGCCATCCCTTCTCGTAAAGAGAATTAGACTTGCCTCCCCATCTGCTAAGATAATCTCATTAGAGATTAAACATAACTACAATCTGGCCATGGTTGGATTTGATTATCTTTAAATAATCTGAAGGACAGAGGGTCTCATAACGAGCCGGTCTGTTCAGGATCATAGGTTTGCATTCAGTAACATTGTCGTTTCTCGTCACCAAGCCTGGACAATGGCCCTTGGACAGAAAACTCTGAGGGATAAAAGGTCTCATTACGAGCCAGTTTATTTATTGTAGTGCAGACTGGTGACTGACATGGTTACCATCTGGTTACCAAGCTAGAACCATGGCCTTCAGAAATATATAAAAAATATATTAAAAAAAAAAGAAAAAAAAGAAAAATGATGGTCACAGTTCAGCCTAACCAAAATTGTATATCTATAACTAGCAGATGGGATACTGGCATTCTTTGGGTTTTGAAGCAACCCTGTCGAGGCTATGGACGCCTGTTGGCAGCAGGGCCATGCTTGTGGTATTGGGATTTTATTTCTCTAAAACCAAGCCAGTTACTGTTTTACTTCGTTTGGGCTTATGTTTGTAAGAGATTAAATTTTTATCAAATAAATAATTAAAGGTGTAAATTTCTGGTAAATTTCTAGAGATTTGAAATTCCTGAATTTGTTTAAGATGTGAAAATACTGATTTCTGTATAATGATATACATGAAGGATCTAATTTTTTCGATTGCATGGTTTTAGGTTAACAAACAGAGATAATTGTTCCGCCCAGTCAGTCGCCATCTGTTGTGCCCTTACTCAACAGCCTTAAAAAACATATTTCATCAAACAAAATCCTATTTTGTTTTGATGAAATGTTCGAATTTCTTATGCCAAATATCAAGAATCAACAGCTACTGAAATGGTGACATTCCGTGGGCCACTGAATTGATGAAATTCTATGTTTTTACAACCTTTGTGAACTATGGTTAATGGGCTGAAATCACTATTTTAAAACTATCACTTTAGATGAATTTATTTTTACAACTTAAGGGATAAGCTTTGGTTTTTATATCTCTTACCATAAGTCTTCATTCGAATATTAATCAAGGGGTATATGTTATTGGTTTATTGTAAATTTGACAAAGCCCTAGAACATCAAAGGCTTAATAATTTATGCAAACATGCCTTATCCTAAGTTCATCCTTGAGACTCCGAACCATACTCAGTATTACCATATTTGTTTAATTTCGATTTTTATAATATGATCCATATTACGAAGGTTTGGTGTTGGTTTAATGGTTTGTATTGTGTCGTATGCTCGCCACCTTCGAAGGTTTAAATCAATCTACGGTAAGGGTGACATAGGTTTATTGTTGATGGTCAGATTAATTCAAGTCGTCGCCTCCGAATCTGATTCACCTACTCCAAGGATGATATGGTATCATGGCATTTGTACTTAACTCTGTCGATCACATTCAATGGCCAGTACGTGCTCAATGTCGTGGCTCCCTTCTCGTTCAACACTTGTGTTGTATACGATGGGTGGTTTCATGTCAATAACACTGAATAAATAATGGCAACTTGAGTCCAGTCTGGAGTCTTCGCTGTCATTTTCGATTTTGAGTGCCTCTCTGCGTGATCATTCTCCTCCATGCCGAATTCACAGGGTTATTGGCTACATTTTCTCATGGCGCATTTTGTTTACCAGAGAGTCGGGTTCCATTGCTGATGTGTGCTGCTCGGTTTACATCCTGAGTGCTCACTCTCTAGTTCATTGTCGTGTTTCGATTTGTGGTATTTTGTTTGTGTGCGGTTTCGTGCATTTGCACAGGCAGTAATGGCTCCTGTGGTCAGGGTCGAGCCCAGTAACAAGAAGCTCCTTGATTCAAACCCTGAACTTCTAGCTAAGGTGGAAGCGGTTGGATGGTTGTCATTCATCCATAAATTTACAGACTCAAACCCTGAGGTGACTAGGCTGTTTGCTTTGTCGCTGGCTGATTCTCGGGTTAAGGTAGCTGATCTCCAGTTTAGGGTTGATGAGCGTTCAGTTGCTCTTGCTACTGGTTTGCCGTTGACAGGCGAACGATGGTTCAAGTACAAGCAGATGGAGGTAACTAAGTGGAGGCAACTGTTGAAGAATCCCTGTCAAGATGTGTCGTTCAGAACCGGTGTGTCCCAGAAATACTTTAAGAAAGAATGGCGACCAGTCTTGGACGTTATCCACAGGTATGTGACCTGTGAGGGTCGTCTCTCTTCGGCTTATATCTATCATCTACAGTTGATGGCTGTGTTTATTGGTTTTCCTCTTAATTTGCCTTATTATCTAGTTCAGAGTATGTCTAAGATGTCCTCGGCTATTAAAAAGGGGCCGAAAAATATCAATCACAGCTTGTTTCATCACGGCTTGGTTAGGATGTTGATAGAAAGAGAACTGTCTAAGCATAATCGGTCATGGGATGAGTTTATTGAGTCGAATGGTTTCTTGGCCTTCTGTCATTGTCAATTTGACTACCCTGAAGAATGTGGAACGCATCCACAGTCTAGTCGAGTTTCAACATCGCCTGTACACGAGCATGTGTCAAACCCTGAAGGTCGTGTAAGCCCCAGCGTTTGCAATGAGTCAGTTCCCACTCCTGTGAGTCGTCCCGGTACTCCTGTGCCTTCTAAGCGCATGAGTAAGTCTTCAAATCTATCGCTGGTTACACCAAAACGTAATGTTGATACCTGCAAACAGATAGGCACGAGGCTGAATGCTAAGGTTATTGGTAGGTTTACAAGAAGCATGGTTGCTAAGGGTAGCACTATTAAACCTTCTGTGAATAGAAACATTGATATTGAAATAGTTGTGCTAGACGATGAAGAAGAGAAAACTGTGCTACCTGATAATGGCTTTGGCATTGGTCATGAGTCTATCCCGAACCCTGCAGATAACAGTCCCCATATGCCCGATAAGAATCTTCAGGTTGACCCTATGGTCGATCCTTCGGTTAAGGGCAAGCCTGTAGAAGAAAATTTATCAGGTTCCTATCGAATTGGTGAAATGATTCACCCGTTATTTGTAAACTGTTTGCTGGATAAAATGCATAGGTTGGAAGAAGAAGTAACAGAGATGGTCACGCATCGTGATGCCATGAATGCCGAGAATCTAAGGTTGAAAGAGAAGGTAAATTCAGATGATAAGTGTCTGCTGCGTTTGAAAAAACATAAGAATAGGTTGATTTGGAGGGTCTTGAAATTGCAAAACGAGAATCAAAAGAATGATGAAAAAGTGCGTGAGCTTAATGCTCAAGTTACTCTGATGCAATTCAAAGGGCATTCGCAGAATCCGGCAAATGGTGTGAACATTCAGGTGTTCAATGCTCCTGTTAATTTATAATATTTCGGGTGTGCTCATTAATGTATATATATGATTAAGAAGTTTTCAGGTTTGAAGTTATGATCAAGTGATTATCAAGTTATTTTGTCACAGGTATTGGTGTACATTGATTTATGTATTATGTAGTTTAGATTATTTTGCTCTTGTTTGTGTTTTAATTATTTTTCTTTATTGTGTAGTATCGTAGGTGATGTTGTTGATGCGTTTTTCTTGGATTTTGGAGATCGCTTATGTTCAGGATGATCCCTGGATAATCGTGAACAAATTGGTTGGCGATCCTGTTTCCTAGGTGTCACTATATCATTAGTGTCTTTGTCTTTATTGGCTAGAAAAAAGTTTGACAAACACCAACAGACCGTGAAACGCTGGTTTGATCATAAAAAATCAGCCAGTAGGGGTTTGGAAGTA
>LPNX011040646.1:64943-79561 GCA_001517045.1 Pseudotsuga menziesii | reverse complement strand
AGTATGCCGAGTGGGTACTCGTTGGATGCAGAATTTAATTCCGCATCCAACGAGCTCTCCCAATCGAAATTTGAGTAAAAACACAGGGAGATATGTCAACAATACAAACAAAAAAGTAGTTTTTTCTTTTCTTCCTCCAAAATTAATAAATATTATTTTATTATTTTAACTATTATTTTACTAGTTCGTTTTAGGAGGCCCATTTTGAGTTGAAATTTCCTCTAATGGCTGTAATGAATGCTTCACCTGTAGAAACCTAAAAATCAAAACAGAAAGGGAAAAATAAGGTCGGACAGCCTGCAAATTCTAGGATTTCATCACACCCAACATAGTCAATCAAGCAACCTTGATCAACAAGTTCTTTACTTGGGATATTGAGTGGTAAGCATTGGCTTCTGGTGCAGTGCTGGAATTTTAAGCTATTGCTCACTTTTCATGGAGAAATCTATCAAAAAGCTTGTTTTTGAGAGATAGATCTTCATCCCGCCGTATGATCTGATACCATATTAATTATTGCACATGATCTAGGAACTAAGAATCAATCTCATGAAAGAATAATCAACAAATACTCATGAAATGGTGTTAATCGGAACCGAAATTGGTTTCCTCTCTGTATATTTAATAAACAATGAATGGTTACAATACCAATGTTAAGCATTAGCTTAACTCCATGAATAATTTGAATACCTAAGGAGACAATTCGAATTCAGTGAGTGAGTCTAGATTAACTGAATCTCAACCATTTGGTTCACACTCAGTTAACCAC
This sequence comes from Pseudotsuga menziesii, assembly GCA_001517045.1. Classification (NCBI taxonomy): domain Eukaryota; kingdom Viridiplantae; phylum Streptophyta; class Pinopsida; order Pinales; family Pinaceae; genus Pseudotsuga; species Pseudotsuga menziesii. The sequence goes on along the minus strand of LPNX011040646.1, from coordinate 78,795 downwards.
TTGACCAAAACCCTAATTGACTCACCAAACCCTAACTGAAGTTGGAGTGCAATAAATGACTGAATCTCAATTGAAGGAGATCAAACACATGTCATAGCAAGACAACCATCAAGTGCTAGTGCTCCATGACTTCAATGAACCCCGATGAGGTTAACTGAAGCTGAACTAACCATCAGAAGTTGGTGGAGGCGCCTTGTTGACTCCAGATCATTAAATAATAATAAATAATCATTAAATAATATATTTTGATGACAGGAGGTGCCTTAACTGACTGGTTGAACTGATTGTAACCACCAATTAGCAATTAGGTGCATTAATGTCACTCAGATCACCCCCAGAGTGCTCTAGTTAGCCTCCTTGACTGTAGGTAGGCATGGGTGTGACTGGATGATGGCAATTAATGCTCCACTGATGTCAATTAATGTCAATTATACTTAGGATAGTGGTTTAACTAGACCAATTTGACCAAAATAGTGTGTATGATGGTAAATGTCTCCAACACTTGGGGACAAGTCTCGAGTCAAGGCTGTCACCTTGTTCTTAACTCCTCAGTTTAGGCTAACTCCTAACGAAGCCAAGGGGGGTAGACCCTATTAAATTACTAAGGCTAATTACTTAGTGTGATGGTGTTATCTTGATTAAGTTGTTTAGGAGCTTTGAAGTTAACCAGTGAAAGCAAAAGATAATAAGATGCAATATTTAAAGCATATAAGCAGAGTAATGATACTCAATATAGATATATAATTGAAAGAAATGATCAAATAAATCACCGGTGCGTTAAATGGAGTCAACAGATAAAATAATGTGCTTGCATGTCCTTGAATGAATTTTTTGCAAATGTCTCTTGGTAGATTTTAAATTAGTGTGGAATGTGAATGAATTACATTATTTGAAAAGGGGACTCCAGATATACCCGACCGGTACATGGAGTATGTCCAAAAGTGAACTTTCACGGGTACCCACAAGGTGTTTCTGGGATAGAATGGATCCTTTGAGACTATTGTTCATAATGCACCCATCAATGTGTGATAGATATTGACACCTCAAGGTCACTTTCTAGTTGTTCCCACTCCTTTGGTTATTTTGCCACCGCTTATAGTTCATTAGAGGCATTGTATTTTCGCCTGATGGTTTGTCAATTTGGGAGGTGAGGACTAATTAATCTAGTCACTCAAGTTCTTTTGATGTAGCTTGACTGATAAAACAAATCACATCCAAGTACAGAGCATACATACTGGAGACTTCGTTATTTTTAGCAAATTTTAGAAGAGGTGTTCCTATTAAAAAGAAAACCCTCCAGGAACCTCTTTCAGTCCAAGTGGACCTCAGTCAATGAATCAAGGAGGGGTTGATTTTATTATGATTATCAAACAATAAATAAAAAAGGGAATCAGAGATACACAACACTGGTTTTCCAATTAGTCCTACCACGCATCTCTTTCCCCTTGCAGGTCAATCGAGAAGTCGTGGGGTAAGTAGTATGATTACTTTTGAATTGAAAATATGGAATAATGAAAAATATTATCAAAGTATACAATATTTCATGTTAATACTAAACTAGAACTGAAAAAAGGGAAAAATGAAAAAAAATGAAACGGACGTGAATCCCCCCTAGGCGGATGGGGAGCGGGCTCGAAAGAGCCTACTAAAAAAAGATTTCATTTTATTATTATTAGTTACAATATCATAAAACTGAAATATCAGAAACCTTTTGGTCCTTATATGGGATGAAACCATGATCTTACAACTTTCCAAAATTTTAAGATTTCAATCGAAGGGGAGACCCCTGGGGGATTTGAACACTCCCGAGGCCACTTTCGAACAAAAGATTCTCTTATTTTATGTTAAACCTGCTAAAAACCAGCAAGAATTTTAGAATAAAATATTCCCAAAAGTACTTTGAAAGTACTTTTGTATGAAAAAATGTTTTACCCAAAAATTCTAAGTTAAAACTAGTTTTTAAAGAAGTGGAAAAGAAACCAAGGAAAGCAAGATTTCCTTGGGATATTGGCCTGATTTGGGGGAAGAAAATATGAAGCAATTAAATTTATGAATATACATTTTTATATTCTAAGGAAACAACCATGCATTCAACAAGCTTTAGATCTACTTTCACAGCCTTGAAAAATGACAACTTTCCCTAAAACTAGATCTAGAATGCTTTGTAAATTTTCTTTTAGGAATGAGATCTATTTTATGAGATTTAAGGCAGAAATATATATGTAAAATAAACTATAAAATTGATAGATCTAAACAATTTTAAAGATTCAAACAAGTAACCAGACTAATTTTAGAAAAAAATGGAGGAAGAGGAAAAGAAGAGCATTTGTTGTTGGAAGCCTTGAAGATCAATCGTGGAGCTTTCCGATGGAATGTCGAGGGACTATGCCTTTGAATGGTTTTGGAGAGAGTGAAGAATAAAACTAGATCAACATCCTCTCTAAGCTAGGAACCTACAACTGAATCCAAATACTTGCCAAAATACTTGTGAGATCTAGTTAATACATACATAGGGATTTCAGAATGACATGTGTTATCTCCCATAATAATTTATTTTGATAGTATGAAGAATTTAACTCATGCAGTGAAGGATATGAATATCACTAACAGTTTGAAAGCCTCTGTTTTTTATTTGGATGAAAATTTCACAAGTTGTAGCTTTCGGTGGCTTAGGCGAGGACTATCATAGCTCATTAGCCACCGAAAATCTATGTTTCGGCGGCTAAACAGTTGAACGCAGGCCAAAGGAAAACCACCAAAAATGGTCTAAGTAAGCAGATTCAAAGTAACACTTTCGGTGGCTTAGGCAAGACTACAGAAACTCATTAGCCACCGAAAAGGGGTGCTTTTGGTAGACTAGAAAGAGAGATAAAAGGGATTTAAACCGCTGAAAGCGAGTGGCAAGCAACACCTCGAAAGGTACATTCGATGGATTAGAAGAGGCTCAAAACATCTCATTAGCCACCAAAAAGGGTCATTTTCGGTAGATTAGAAAGGGGTGAAACATATACACTAACCACCAAAAGCTGGAAGATAAATATAGGGTGGAAAACCCTTTTGGCGGTTTAGGCAAAAGCTCTGAACCATGTCCTTTACCTCTTTTTGTTTTATCGCTAATTCTTTTGACTACCATCAAAACTTTTTTTGACAACAGTCGGAGGTTTAGTCCTCTATGACGATGACGTTTTAGAGGGATTTTCCTTTATATCGCCGACACTACGAAGAGTCTTGTGGTTTAGAGTTTTGACGCATTAGTGGTTTGAGGTTCCAATGTTTTAGTGTTTAGAGCTTCTGATCATCATAGCTTAACCATTGCGATGTTAGTGGTTTGAGTCACCGACACTATAGTAGCATTCAGGTTTAAAGTTCTGATCCTTAGTGTTTAGAGCTTCCGATCGCCAACGGGTTTTGAGTTGTTTGTTTGGCAAGTGAAAAAGGTTTCTGACACGATCGAGATCTGCCTAAAGCAAAGATTCAACACGGTGACAGGGTAACGATTCTAGCAATTTAAGGAAGAAAGATCACATTTATTTAGCCGCCAAAAGCCATCATTTCAGCGTTTAGCTGAAAAAATCACGGAGGATCTTAAACCACTAAAGAGGCCAAAATAGGGAAATGGTTGGGAACCATCACATCCAACCCCATCAGCAAGACAAAACAACATTTTTTAGAGCATGATTACCCACCAAAAATATCTAGAGTCGTGTGACTGTGTGTGAAATGAGTGAAGAGGGTTGTTATGCAAGTATCCAAAACTAATCTGACTACAAGCCTGTAGTTTTCCTCCACCTGTCCCAAATATTATCAAATAGCCATCGACTGCTCTGGCTAAAGCAAGTTACGGTGATATGGGAAAGGAGATCTCAATGATCGATTTGCTGTCATCATTTTGGTGACCTCAGCTTCCATAAAAGACTTAAATCCCTCATAATCAGTGCCTTGGGACTCCATCGAATTTCATTGTCAAAATTAACATTGTTCTCACCAGAAAAACAAGCTCTGAAGGGGCAGCTTGCTAAAGCCACTGTATACAAAGTCTAAAAGTTGTTTTGTAGGAACCCAGGAGTACACCCATTAGGATGAAGAAAAGTGGACCAACTCTTAGGTAGGAGCTAGGTGATGTCAGTTATTTAGAATCCCATCCACAGGTTTGTAGACTGTTCTAGGAGGTAGGCTACTACAAATACTGTGAAAAAATACAGGGTTTTCATTAGGATGTGGCTAAATCTTTTTCCCTGTCATTTGATGGTTCAAAAGAAGTCATAGGAAGGGAGGAATTTATCATAGATGAAGCACTAATTTCAAAGGTGACTGAACTCCCTTGCATAGGAGAAAAGTGGTTCAAGACCACTATACCCAAAGACATGGAATTCATATCATATTTCAAGCCTGAGCATAGGGGAATAACATGGAAGAAGGCTGTGCCATCATCATGGCTAGAAGAGAACTGGCAGCAGCTGCTAAAATCCATTGTGGTCTATTCGACCTGTGAGGGGAGATACAATAGAGAAATGATCGATCATTTCAAACTCATGAATCACTTCACAGGTAAGATCCCTCTTAATATACCCTTTTATTTACACAGGAGTCTAGGGAAGATGGCACATAAAGTGAAATCCTAGCCATGCAAGATTGCTAGCAGGCTATGCCACCATGGTATTATCCATCTATTGGTCCAGGAGTTGTTGAAGAAAATAAACATTTCTTGTCCCTATTTTCTGTTCTAGAATGGCTTTGAGATAGGCCTTCAGCCATAGGAGAAAGGAAAGTCTCATGTCAAGAAATCCAGCACTCCAAGGAGTGGGAGAAGAACAAGGAGGGCCATTTCCCCAGCTACAGGAATAGAACAACCTCCATCCTCCTCCAAGACCAAGAGCACAGAAAGGAATTTGGATTTCGATGAGAAAGGTCGAGAGGTAGAAGCACACCAAGAGAATGTCTTAAACCTACCCTATTCAAATTCTAAGGAAGAACAAGGAGAGGATGTAGCCCTAGCTCTACAAATTGTTCCATTCACTGGAGCATTGCCATCCCCCACACCACCGGAACAAGAGGAACCAGTAGAAAGTCCTTCCTCCAGCAAACCTAGAAGTCAAAAGATCAATCAAATACTAAGGAAGGTTTATGAAATGGAGGTTTTGGAAAGATAACTGAAGAGAAACAATGAAACATTGACTAGGAGAAATAATCTATTGCACAAGTCTTACTTGGAGCAGAAAGAGAGATATAATTTCTTGAAAAGGCTGAACACTAGGTACCTGAAGGACAATACTAGGTTATTCAGAATGGTGAGGCTCCAAAGGCTACAGTTGAAAGAAGCAAAATCCAATCCTAAAAGCCACCTTGCCTTATCAACCCTAGCTGAAGCAGCCATCAATATCCAGCCTCCTGAAACAAGCCAAGGCCCTGCAAACACTCCAAACATGAAGCCCTCAGAAGAAGAAAGCGAGCATACGGGAATGGAAAGGAATTTTTGAACAAAACATAATAAATTTTGTGAAACATGGATTTCGGTGGTTAAGCAGGCACTAGAACAGTCCGTTATCCACTGAAAGCTCCTCTTTTCGGTAGTTAAAGGTTCCAATAGACTGTCCGCTTAACCACCAAAAGCAGACAGAGATTTAAAGGTGAGTTTTTGATAGACAGAACCTAATTTTGGCAACTGCATATGGTTCATGGATGTGAGCTGAAGACAAAAGACATTGAGGGATGCATCAGAAAAGGTCTGTGTGAGATTCACTATGACATAACCACACCAAAGTATACAAGCCCTAGCTATCAAAGAGAAATTAGGGGTCTGACTGACAGAGAACCAGTAGCAATGATCACTAGCATTGCTTTAGTTATCAAAATATTCAGTGAGTGAACTAGATTTTCATTGTAGTTAGACAAGTGGTTAGGTAGGGTTTCAAACCCTAATTTGCAAAAACTGTCACTTTTGAGTATTTTTGTAAAAAATAGATCCAAGTTTTAGGATCTGGACTTTTTGTAAAAGGCTATAAAGCCTAAGATCAATTTTATAATAAAGGTTGAACTTTGGGGATTTATAAGCCTATAATTATTTCATGCTTTTCATTTTACTTATTCATGAATATAAGCTCTTTTGTAATGATCTGTTCAGCCATCATCTCTTTCTTTGTTGCACTTATGCCTACATGTGTATTTAGGTCATTTTCAGATTGATTAAAAATATGATAGCTATCATCCTATTGGTTTGTTAGTACAATTTGATTTATAAGTGCCATACTTATCAGGATTTAGCCATTTATATGCATGTGTTTTGTATGTAAATCTGCCATCCTGATGAGTTATTCATCCCTGCACCTTATTGTCAACTTCTGAGCAATTATAACTAAAAGCCTTGTAAATGAGTGAGTTTTTTGCAAGTCTTAAGAGTGGAAAGGTTAAATAGGTCAAATGACTTTATCCATATTACAAAACCCTAAAATTTTTTTTAAGTTACCAGGCATCCTCGAGTTACAACCTAGAGGAGTTTCCTGGAGTGATAACAACATGCATATAAACTTATAAATCATGCTGAATCTAGATCTCTAAACATGCATCAAAAAGGAAAGAGATGACCAATAAACTTATTAACAAAATCCTTTCGTATCAAGATTATAATAAACGTATTATCAATCTTATCAATGAATCCACAAACAACTAGCAAATTATGAACATAGATACATGTTACCTCAGTAAAACATGGCAACGCTCATCCACACATAAAATGACATGACACCATATTGCCTCCAAAGCTTCACTTTATTCCAATAGCAAAATATATTACATGGTATTACAGAAGCAATAGCTCCTCAATCCGACTCTTAATAACTCGGAAAGGAGGCAGCCAGGCTTTATTTATACAAAAAATTCAAACCCCGTCCCAGAGGGGGAACAAATCCTGAGGATATATAAAACTGCAGCAGAAGGAGAGTCCACCAATGCCTGATTTGAAGCTGAACTGAGCTTCCACTGAGTCTAACTGTCAATCGAAGAGCTGATCTGACTAACACCTCAACCTGTTTATTGAAGCATCCAGGAAAACTCATCCATATGAGCCCACACATGTGGAGGAGAGAGGGAGGGTGAAATTCCCAATATTGCATGCTGTGGTACACTCCCAGATTAGCCTAGATCACCTCCTTCAGTCAAGGAATTGTCAAATCCAGTCAATCCCAAGTCGATGAGACTGATTTCAGTCAAATCGAAGCAAATCCCAATGATTTAGGATTTGGGTTTTTCTCCATTATTTAATTAATTCATCGATTAAATTATCAATATTTGATTTTTTGGGCACTGGAATAGTCCATTAGCCATCAAAAGCTCCTCTTTTCAGCAGTTAAAGGTTCCAATAGACTGGCCGCTTAACCACCAAAAGTGGAGAGAGATTTAAAGGTGAGTTTTTGACAGACATAACTGACTTTTGGTAATTGCAGATGGTTCATGGATGTGAGCTAAAGACAAAGGATGCTGAGGGATGCATTAGAAAAGGTCTGTGTGAGATTCACTATGACATAACCACACCAAAGGATACAAACCCTAGCTATCAAAGAGAAATCAGGGGTCTGACTAACAAAGAACCAACATCAGTGATCACTAGCATTGCTTCAATTATCAAAATGTTCAGTCAGTGAACTAGATCTTCATTATAGTTAGACAAGTAGTTAGGTAGGGTTTCAAACCCTAATTTGCAAAAACTGTCACTTTCAAGTATTTTTGAAAAAAACAAATCCATGTTTTAGGATCTGGACTTTTTGTAAAAGGCTATAAATCCTAAGGTTGATTTTATAATAAAGGTTCAACTTCGGGGATTTATAAGCCTATAATGATTTCATGCTTCTTATTTTACTTATTCATGAATATAAGCTCTTTTGTTATGATCTGTTCAGCCATCATCTCTTTATTTGTTGCACTTATGCCTGAATGTGTATTTAGGTCATTTTCAAATTGATTAAAAAGCTGATAGTTGTCATCCTATTGGTTTGTTAGTACGATTTGATTTATAAGTGCCATCATTATCAGGATTTATCCATTTATATGCATGTGTTTTGTATGTAAATCTGCCAGCCTGATGAGTTCTTCATCCTTGCACCTTATTGTCAACTTCTGAGCAATTATAACTAAAAGCCTTGTAAATGAGTGAGTTTTATGCATGTCTTGAAAGTGGAAAGGTTATATAGGTGAAATGACTTGATCCATATTAGAAAAACCTAAAAACATTTTAAGTTACCAGACATACTCGAGTTACAACCTAGAGGAGTTTTCTGGAGTGATAACAAATTGGCGTCATTGCCAAGGAGAGGATACTGAAGCTTAGCTTCCCTGGGAGATGACATAGATCCACGCTTTGATGATAGACAAATCTTGGACACTATTATGGTTTTAATCATCTATTTGGTGACTCCATTGATATAAGGTGGCTTCAAGAAGACCAAGTACCATAGAAAACCCTAAGGGGCCACCAACAACACTAGTTTCAGATCCAGAAGAAATTTTGAGAAGAGTTAGGGCTTTACTAAGATAGACCAGCAGTGCTGCACACAAAGCTACATCAGGTATTTCAAGAAATCTTTCTATTATTATTTCTTCTGCTGAAATTCTTAATTCTCTAGAATTTTTAGATACATCAGAAAAATCTAGGGTTTGGGCATCTTCAAGCACTGATCCTTGTGAAGATCCAATCCTTGGTGACTCCACTAGGATAAGTATACCGCCACCTTCTTAGCAAGTATCTCCATTAGTGCTGCTTTCCTCAACCTTGTCCATACCCATTTCCAATATGGCTTCCCCTCAATTGACCAAGATGGAAAGGATCCTGGTAGCTAGGTATGCCCCCCTAATTTTTCCAAACCCCCTTGCATCCATGCCTACTGGGGATTATCTCAAGTATATTCCTAAGTTTACAGGGGAAGGATATTTCACTGCTGGAGAACATCTAGAGGCTCTTTGCAGCTATGCTAAAAATATTAACATAGAGCAAGAAGATGTATGGACTAGGGTTTTTTTGCAAAGCCTAGATGGCCAGGATAGGAAGTGGTTTAAGTAACTATCTGCTGGATCAGTGGTAGGAATAGAGGCCCTAGATGACATTTTCCTAAAGAATTGGGGAGAAAGAAGAGACCACCTCTACTATATTAGAGAATTCAGCAACTTGAAAAGAGAAAACAGAGAGTCTATCTCCAAATTTACCAAGAGATTCAACAATATGTACAGCAAGATCCCTACTGAAATTAAGCCCATTGATACCTCAGCTAGGATAACTTATGCAAATTCCTTTGACTCTGACTTCTATCTACTTCTTAGAGAAAGGAGTTCTGGCTCCTTATCACTCATGCAGGATGCTGCTGTGGAGGTAGAGTCGAACATTATGGGATCTCAGAAGGTGAAAGGGAAGATAGATAGGAAAAAGAAACCAGAAGACCCTAGTGGGGATTTTGCATCAGAGAATAAGATTGACAAAATGACCAAACTGTTAGATGACCTGACTACTGAAATGTCTAAATTGAAGGACCAAGGACATCTACATGTGAGGGGTAAAGGGCCAAGTGACTTTGCTCCTTGAAACCCTAATTTTGTTCCTTATAGAAGAGAAAAACCCCTATTTCAGATTCTCAGAAGGGAGAGGAATCAAGGGGAATATCAGAGGATAAGAGCTCCATTTCAAAATGTTGTATTAGAAGAAGAGCCAGAATTAATTGAAGAAGAAGGAGAAGCTGAAGACAATGTCCACTCCATGGAGGATGAGGTGGACTGTTCTTTTATGACACAGGTAGAATATGAGGATGCCCTAATTAATGAATAGATCATTGAAGAAGTTGTCTATCAGGATGATGGTCAGGAAGGTTACATTCTGAGGTCTAGGTTGGTTTCTCCTCTCAAGAAGAATGATGTACCTATCAAGCAGCCTACTGCACCAGCTAGAAAGGTTGTTGTTTTACCAAAGAAGGTGGTTGTCACATCCAAATCATTGCAGAAACCAACACCTTTAGCCACACCTGATCAAGTCCAACTCAAACCTACAACTCATGAGGTAAGGTTTCCAAATAGGCTGCATTATTCTATCAACCTTGAGTCTGAAATTCAAAAATTGAAAATCCCTTTCCCTTTAATTGAGCTAATGAAGAATGATGCATTCAAGTCCTCCATTCTGAATTCCCTTCAGCCCAAGGTGCATATTGACACTGAATTTGTGAACCTACAAGATCGAAATCCTGTTGTAACCCTGGGCCCCATGATCGAAGACCTAAAGGACTCATGCCTACCATTCTACATATCCTTGAATATCCATGATAAAATCCTCCATAACTATTTACTAGATTCAGGAGCCTCTCATAACCTAATTCCAAAGGTTGTGATGGATGAGCATGGTCTCAGTATCACCAAGCCCTACCATGATTATTCTACTTTCACTCCAGGAAGGTCAAGTGCTTAGGCCTCATCAAAGACCTGGTTGTGAACCTAACTCAGCTACCTTCAAAAGGCATCATGATGGACATTTTAGTGGTTGATATTCCTCCAAAGTTTGGTCTCTTGCTATCTCGGTCATGGGGAAAAAGACTAGGTGGCACCCTTCATATGGATCTCACATATGCCACCATTCCCATGTTTGGAGGATAGACTAAGAGAATGTATAGGGAAAATTAGCTGGCATACATTATAAGCAAGGAGAGCAACTCAGTAAAGCACCCCATCTATGCAGTCGACACTGATTTTGGGTCTTGCATTTCTCAAATAGATGATTCTCAGCAAACATCATTCCATGTCACTAATCCCACCTGTCAGTAGCCCAAAGAAGTAACCACAACAATATGGACAATGTATTTTGATGGGGCTAGCACTCAAAGCTCAGCAGGTGCAGGTGTAGTATTGATATCCCCATCTAAGGAAAACATACACCTGTCTTATAAGCTTGATTTTAAAACCACTAACAACATAGCAGAATCTAAAGCCTTGCTGCTAGGAGTTAAAGCTGTCAAGAAGATGGGGATCATGTGCATGAATATTTTTGGAGATGCAGACCTCATCATACAACAGGTCAATAACACTTTTCAAACAAAAAATATTAGAATGAAGGCCTACAGGGATGAGGTATGGAAACTCAGAGACTCCTTTATGTTTTTTGAATCGTCATATATTCCTAGGGTTTTGAGTCACCTGTCTGATTCCCTGGATGTCTCTACAAGTCTGTTCGTTCCTCCTTCACCCCATAAGCTCAGCTATGATGTTCAAGTCAAGTACAGATCCTCTCTACCAGATAATGTAAAATTTTGGAGGGTGTTTGAGAATGATGATGAGATTAGTAAATTCCTTCAGTTAGTAGATGAATTCTCTAACATACACATAGACCAGGAAAACCTAAACATGGAGGAATCCAAACAGCTCAAGTTAAGAGATAAAGTGACTGATTAGAACATTGTCCAATTTCCCAGCAACAACATACCCCAAGGTCTAGTACCACTGGAAGAGTTGTTTGATCACAATGACATCCCTTTCAAGCCTACCAAAAAGGAGCTAGATATTTCTATCCAAGAGAAAAAGATAGGGAGCCAAAGCCATCCTAAACTGATAAATCTTTCCACAGTGTTGAATGTTGATTAGAGGTATAAATTTTGCAGCTTGGTAAAAGAGTTTGCTGATGTTTTTTCCTGGGAGTATAGTGACCTAAAAACTTATGACACCAATATCATCCAGCACAGAATTCCCTTGGAGAAGGACACCATTCCTTTTAAGTAGAAGTTGAGACCCATCAGCCCTCTCCTATTACCAGTGATTGAAAAGGAAATCCACAAGCTCCTCAAAGCCAAGATCATAATCCCCCTCAGGTATTCCAAGTGGATTGGAAACCTAGTAGTGGTAAGAAAGAAAAATGGGGAAATCGGGTTGTGTGTGGATTTTAGAAACCTAAACAAGTGTTCCAAGAAAGACAACTATCCACTTCCCAAGATGGAACACCTATTGCAGAAAGTCTCAATGGCTACATTTATGTCCTTCCTTGATGGCTTCTCTAGTTACAACCAAGTTGCTGTGCACCCTGATGACCAAGAGAAGACTCCCTTTAATGTATGCTAAAATGCCATTTGGGCTAATGAATACTGGGGCTACTTTTAAGAGAGCCATGGACCTAGATTTTGTAGGGATAAAAGATAAGTTTGTGCTGATATATTTGGATGACCTAACAGTTTACTCTCACAGCCATCATGACCACTTGCAGCATTTAAGAAAGGTCTTTCTGAAGTGCAGAAGGTATGGAATATCACTAAACCCCAAGAATTCCTAGTTTGCACTCAGTGAAGGAAAAATCCTGGGCCATATAGTTTCAACTGAAGGTGTAAATATCGATCCTGTAAGAGTAGAAGCAATTCAGAAGCTGACAATACCGAGGTCAAAAAGAGACATCCAGTCCTTTTTAGGCAAGATAAAATTTGTCAAGAGTTTCATTCCTAATTTCTCTGAGCTGGTGAAGCAAATAACATTCATGCTGAAAAAAGATGCAAAAATAAAGTGGACTGATCAAATAAGAAACTCTATTGAAGACATTAAGAAGGCTATCATGGAGGTCCCAACCCTGATCAATCCTAACTACGCCAAGGGTTTTTACATTTTCTCTTTTGCATCTTATTACTGTTATCACCCAAAAATGGTTCGCTACCTCATCTGCCCCATTACATGGCTCATTTGTTTATTGTCCTACCATATTTCCATCAAAAACCCATAAAACCATGCAAAAAGCCTCCAAAAGGCTTAAAATGCCTCCAAAAGGCCATAAAACCTTCTTTCCAGCTAAAAATATCCAAAATTCCTCCAAAAAAGCAAAAATATCCAAAAAGGAATAAAAAATATAAAATAATGAGGAAATGAGGAAAAAACCCTAAATAGCTGAAACCCTAACCATAAAACCGCATGGTTTTCAATTATAAATAAGGGGTGGAAACCACTTATTCCATATCCACAATCATAAGCATCCCGCCTCTGCCAAAATTGCTCGTGAAACCATAGCTCACCATTGAAGCTACTTTCATCGTAAGAGCCCCTTTTGGCCCATTTCCACCATTGGAGAAAGAGAAGAAGCAGCTTGAAGCTCGGAGCCACCGACATCGGACCAACGCAACGGACTTCACCAACCTCCACATTGGAGGTAACATCAATAAAGATCATTATTTACTATTTACTGCTTTCTTTTCATGTTAGTTATTTTCTATTGTTTTGTTTAATGCACTTGTTTAGATTTAATTCTCATTATTGTTTAGCATCTTTTTATTTCAAGTTATAGCTTTTAATTCATAAATCATTGAACTGCTACTAAGGAATCCATTATCCTTAGTAGGTACTCATTCGTACAAGCTAGGGAGAAAACCCTAGCTACAGTTTTGGCGACTCCGCTGGCTTTTTTAGTCTTTTATTTTCCGTTTTTCCCTTTCGGCTGTCGCTTTTCAGCCGCCACCGACCGCGACTTTCAGCCCCAAACCTGCGTCCCGACTGCGACTGTTGCCTTCGAACCCGCGGTCCGACCGCCACTGTTAGCCAAAAAACCTGCGTTTTGCGCATGACTTTCGCCTTTAACCCCGCGGTCCGCCCGCGCGATTTCGCCCCATAGCCGCGATCCACGATTTGATTTTTGTACTCGTCACCGCGCCGAAACCCAGTCACTTTGCTACCATATTTCCTACACTAGCACAGCCATCTGTCCTACCTGCAGCCTTACAGCCTTTCTGTCCCATGTTTACAGAATTGTTTACAAAATTTTAGCATTGTTTTTTCCGAATTATTTCTGCATTGTTTATTCACATAAATTTTGCATGGTATAAAATTTTTTCATTCAATTATATTGTTATTTCGGAAGTTGCCCCTA
>LPNX011040646.1:29742-63036 GCA_001517045.1 Pseudotsuga menziesii | reverse complement strand
ACTTCCACTTACCCCCCCCGCCCCGATCGCACCCCCGCCCTACTATCATCAGTAGGCTACATCAGCTCTTGCGCCACCACAAGCCCAACCTCATTATTATCAGCCACAGCCAACCCCTGCGACAAACCCACAACCCATTCCACAGCACTATCAACAATCCCCCCAAGTAACTGCACTGGCGCAGCCTCCACCTCCATATTATCCACCGCAGCCTGCTCCAGCACCTGCGCAAACTCAGAATCCACCTACTACCCAAGGGTAGGTTTACACCCAAGAAAACCCGCCGCTAAACCAGAACAACCAACGCAACCAGGGTCAACAAAACCGTGGCAGAGGCCGAAATCATGGGAACAACCAACAGACCGAGCAAGCTGGTCAACAGCCTCATCCCCCCGCTAATAATAACGCGGCCCCTACTAACCAAAACCCTGATCGCCCGCCCAAGCAGGATAAAAACCCTAATTTGCGAACGAACTATCCTTGTTCTGTTTGCGGGGTCTATGGCCACTACACCCATTTTTGTCAACTTATGGAGCGAGTCCAACAAATTTTGGCTGCTGATAGACTACGCCATGGACAGGCGGCTCCTCAAGCACCACCCAATCCCCCACAACCTCAGCAGCCACCTTTGGTGCTACAAAACCCCTTACCAAACCAAGGATTAGTGAGCACTGAACCATTGGCTCCACCTCCAGTTAATGCGCCCATCCAACAAATCATTTACGCGGCTCCTGATCAACCCATATTTGACTCAGGTACCCACCATCTGTTGATGATGTCCTCCAATGAGGTCAACCTCCAGACTCGGCGGAACCAATACGGCTCCACCCCGAAAGCCCCTCCTACCAATAACCCCGCTAACGCTCATCCCACTGATCAAGCGTTACGTATACCTCCACCTCCACCTAATGGAGCTCCCAAAATAGCCCGTTTCCCACTTCGCCGTATCAACAACAACCCCAATGCACGGGCTGCGTCTAACTACAACATTGTCGATGATTTAGCCCAATCCCCCGCAGCCATGTCTGCTTTGGAAGTCTTAAAAAACTGCCCTTCGCAGCGTAAGACTTTACTCTCAGCCATTGGCGCTATCGATCCAACTGATTCGTAGTTAATGGCATTTGATTTGGACCAACCCGACCCCCGCCTGCCTTCCAATATATCATTCCAAGTTTCTGTTTCCATCCGGAATTTTGTCGTCCATAGATGCATTATTGATGAAGGTGCCTCTACATGTGTCATGCCCGTCTCCATTTGGCAGAAAATGGGATCCCCCCCTCTCCAGCAGTCCTCTACTGCGTTGCGAGCCTATGACGGCCGTTCAGCTCAACCACATGGCCTATTGACCAATGTCCCCCTCCAGCTGGATGGAAAAACCGTCCTAATCAACATCGAGGTTATCAATGCCCAGCTTGATTATAACCTTTTACTTGGCCGCAGCTACATGTATGCCATGCGAGCAGTCGCTTCTACTGTTTTTTGTATCATGATGTTCCCCCATGAGGGACGCGTGGTCACGGTTGACCAACTTACTTACCACGATCCCAATGCCCCTGCGGCGCCCGAAAATGTTCTCCCCATGGTAGAACAACCTATCTCAGGTGCCACCAACATAGTCGTTTCTTCTATAGGGCCCGTACTCCCCATGGTTGAACAACCTATTTCGGATGCCACCACCTCATTCATGTCTTCAGTGGGTCCCAGAGTTTACTCAGATGCGCCAATGACCTCGACTTTCCCATCTATTCCACCCCCGTCTCCCACCACCGAAGTATCCGATCTATGTACCCTGTCCCACATCACGCGGACTCCTACTAATCAAATGCCTTTGTTGCCTAAACCCCCTTTGGTACCTAGTCACATTGGTGCTACACCCATTCATACCATTCCTTTCCTCTTCCCTCCCTCAAGAGTGGCTAGCGCCCCGGTCATGGCTACCCTCAACCTCCCTGGGTTAACCTTAGGATTACCCGTTTGGTATCTTTCACCTCCCGTTAGTCCCCCGACACCAGATGTCGTCCTGCAACCAGTGCAACCCATTGTCACTACTAATCAACCACCTCCCGGTGTTGCTACCCCGTCATCCTCTGAGAAAATCCCCCCTCTTCCTCCCAAACCCACTGGGGGCAGAGGCCCCCAACCTTACACTGCTGTTCCACCCGCTAAGACAGTCAAAAACCCCCCTGTGTTTCGTGCTCCTCCCAAATGCGCGCTATGCGATGAGTTGGGCCATGCGACTCACCTATGTCCTCAGTTACCAGCATTAAAGGAGTACATGCGAATGCTCGACGACGACCCCACCATCCCGGTTGTCCATCTAGATCCAACCCCTACGCCTCACGACAAATCCCTGCGCACTAACCACTCCTGTGCCTTATGCGATGTTTACGGGCATTACTCCCATTACTGTCCCAATCTCCCTGAGTACAGGCTAGCTCTCTTTGATATGAACAATTCAGAACCTGAGACGGCACCACTCATTATTGAGGAAATCCATTCCCCGGTCTCTTCCCCTTCCGCAAAGGTTAATACCACTCTCTTTGAGATAAACAATCTGGATCTCGAGATGGCACGCCTCACCATTAAAGAAATCCATTTCCCGGTCTCTCCCCCTTTCGGAAAGGTCAATCCCGTTCTTTTCGAGATGAACCATTTAGCTCTTGAAACGACATCACCCACCATTGTGGAGATCCACCCCCCAGACTCTTCCTCTTCCAAAGAGATTAATACCATATATATGATCTCTTCCGTCACTAAATCCCCGTTAATCGATTTGACGAGCCAAACATTCCGTATAGATGAGGAAATTCTCGAAGCTCTCACTAACCCGGATTATCCTTGGGATGACATGCACCATCGTTCATACTTCCTCCCAGATGAACCTTCCTCTAACACTGCTACCCAATTTGCAGTCGAATCCAAAGAATTCCTTCCCCCCAAGGTCGACTAGTTCAAAGACCCTATTCCTGCTCCTGACGCCTTCGAAGAGGGTAACATGGCCAACATCTCACCTGTCATTAAAATTGATATCGCTGCCCCCGGCGGCACCCCCGAACTCATCACTTTAGGAGCATCTTGCACTGAGTAGGAGGTTGAGGAATACAAAGCACTCTTCAAAGAATTCCGTGATGTCTTTGCCTGGTCCTATACCGAAATGCCTGGTCTTGACCCTGCCATTATAGAGCACCACATTGACACATGGCCTGATGTACCCCCCGTTCGTCAGAAACAACGTCCCATCCATCCCTAAAAACTCCCAGCTGTCAAAGCAGATATTGAAAAGCTTCGCACGGCAGGTTTCATTTATCCTATTGCCTATACCACTTGGGTTTCAAACCCTGTTCCTGTCAACAAAAAACAAGGCACCATTAGGGTATGCACTGACTTCTGAGACTTAAACCGCGCATGTCCCAAAGACAATTTCCCTACACCATTTATTGACCAGCTCATTGATGCGTGTGCGGGGCATGAAGTCCTTTCGTTCATGGACGGTTTTTCTGGATACAATCAAATCCAAATCCGAAAGGAAGACCAGTACAAAACCGCTTTTACTACCCCATGGGGCACCTTTGCCTATCGCGTCATGCCTTTCGGCCTAAAAAATGCTGGTGCCACATTCCAGCGGGCCATTACCTATTGCTTTCATGATTTGGTCAATATCTTGCTCGTCTACCTTGATGACCTTACCGCTCGTTCCCGAAAACGATCAGACCACCTTGATGACCTTCGGCAAGTTTTTCTGCGTTGTCGCAAATATCAGATCCGCTTGAACCCACACAAGTGCATCTTTTGCGTTCCAGCTGGCCGATTGTTAGGTTTCATTATTTCCCAGAAAGGGATTACTGTTGATCCTCTGAAATTCCAAGCCATCTTAGACCTTCCCTCTCCTCGAACGCTCCGGCAACTCCAAAGTCTGCAAGGGCGATCCAATTTTCTTCGACGCTTCGTTCCTGATTACGCCACAACCGTTCACGGTTTCTTGCGCCTGCTCCGTACCCACATACCCTTTGTCTGGGACGCACAAGCCGAAGCTGCATTCGCAGACCTCAAGAAAGCTCTCACACAAGCCCCCTTGATCTCCCCTCCGGATTTCTCTCAGGACTTTATCCTCTACGTTTCGGCATCTGAACATGCTGTGTCCGGAGTCTTGGTTCAAGAAGACACCTCATGCCAAGAACATGTCATTTACTACGTCAGCTAGACCTTGTCCGGACCACCCCTACGTTACCCATATGAGGAGAGGCTAGCTTTAGCTGTAGTATTTTCCACCCAAAAATTGAGACACTACATTTTACTTAGTCATACCACACTTGTCGCCGATTCTAACCCCATGGCATATCTCTTAAACCGGCGTCTCCTGCAAGGTCGTGTGGCTAAATGGGTCATTATCCTCCAGGAATATGACCTCACATTCCGAACGCCTAAGAGCACTAAAGCCCTTGCACTTTCCCAGCTCATCACTGATCTCCCTTCCTTCATCCCGGCCCCACCTATCTCCGAGGAATTACCCGATAATCACTTGTTCACCATCTCGTCCGAAGACCCGTGGTACGATGATATCTTGTTATACCTACGCACGCAAAAGTTCCGACCCACCGTCACTCGTAATGGATGTCGTTGTATCCGTCATCAAGCCTCTCGCTACCTCCTCATCGGAGATGTCCTTTACCGGTGGGGAATCGACACAATTCTTCGTCGTTGCCTTACACACAAGGAAGCTGAACAAGTCCTTAATGATTGTCATAGTGGTGCCTGCAGCGGCCATTTCTCAGGGATGGCCACTGCCCAAAAGGTTATCCAGGCCGGATAATTTTGGCCTACACTTTTCACTGAAAGCATCACTGCGATCAAGCATTGCCATAACTACCAAATTTTTGCCCCCAAATCCCGGACGCCACCTGCTCCTTTACACCCAGTCGTCACTGTTGGTCCCTTTTGTAAGTGGGCCATCGACTTTATGGAGTGTAGACCCACATCTGCGAACGGCCATAAGTACATCATTGTCGCCGTCGATTACTTCACCAAATGGGCGGAAGCCATGCCCACCTTCAACTGCACCGCTGAGACTGCTGCCTGTTTCTTTTTCAACCATGTCATCACTCGATTCGGGGTCCCTAAACAGTTGGTCTCAGACCATGGATCACACTTTGAAGACTCCGTATGGCGTGAGTTATCCACCTTCCTTAAGTTCCAACACCAGTTCTCCTCGGCTTACTACCCTCAAGGGAATGGTCAAGTCGAAGCTGTTAACAAAATACTCAAAACCATACTCCAATGTACTGTTGATCGGCATAAATCCAATTGGCACCATATGCTATTCCCTGCCTTATGGGCTTACCGTACCTCCACCAAAACCGCCACTGGTTTTACCCCGTTTCATTTAGTTCACGGTGTAGAGTCTATCCTCCCCATCGAGTGTCAGATACCTGCCTTACACATCGCCGTTGAGCTTCTACCCGATACCTCCCCCCTTGAGCACCATCTGTTATCCCTCGAACAAGCCGATGAAGATCGCCGCGCCACCCTCCAGAACATCGAGGCTACCAAAATCTGCTCCCAAGCCAGTTATGACAAACATGTTCACCCCCGAACTTTCCACGAGGGGGACCTAGTCCTAGCCTATGACCAAGCCAATGACAAAAAAGGTAAAGGAAAATTCGAATCCATGTGGCAAGGCCCTTACATTGTGTAGATCTACCTCGGCAAGGGGGCATACGTGTTAGCTAACTCTGAAGGCCAACCTTTACGCAACCCCCGCAATGGGTTGTACCTCAAACGTTTTTACCCATAACTGAAGCTGCGACCTCATTAGTCTGCATTGTACAGTTTGCTCTCCTTTTTTGTTTTTTACCTTTTGACCATAATCTCACATTCATCGTCTTTGCATGCCCACAGATGCACCATCTTCCACCTCGTTACATTGGCTACGCTGATGGGGCAATCCGTTGGTCTCCCAATCTAGCTTCCGCCGTATGGGTCTTGTATTCCCCTTCCAACGAACTGATTCACCTTGACGGAACATATATAGGTGCTGCTACCAATAACCAGGCAGAGTATGATGCTGTGACCGGTCTCTTGACTGCTGCCCTCCAGATGGGCATACGTCACCTTCAGGTGTTCTTAGACTCACAGCTACTTGTCTCCTAGCTCAACAACTGCTACCAGGTGCGCGATCCTTACCTCTTTAGAAAATTCCTGCGTACAAAACAACTTAGCCTACAGTTTGAATCCATCACATTCATGCATGTCCCTAGAGCTCAAAATAGTGTCGTAGATCAAATGGCCAATAACATCCTAGATTGGCATATCAATCACACCATATAATATCTCCATCAGGCATCATAGCATCTCATCCAACCATATAAAAAACCAAAAAGACTGCATTGCATAAACACTTACATCCATATACATAAACCATAAAAACACATTTGCATCCATAGGGGCATCCACGTGCCTAAGCCATACATACATCAGTTCATATTATCTCAAAAACACAAAGGGCATCCACATGCCCAACAGCCTAGACTACTTGCATCCACGTGCAAAATAAACATAGAACACATCATAAAGCGCATCCACGTGCGTACAAATGAGACAATATCAACAAAAATGTGCATCCACGTGCATATATATATATATATATATATATATATATATAATACAAACAATACATGGTCAGAACTATACATGTTCTGAGTACCCCAGTACTCAGCTATACAAAAAATATATATGTACATCCCTCAAAACTCATAAAGTACAAGCCGAAGCTACAAAAAATCGACGGGAGTCCCCTGCACTCCCTAAAGGGAGTCGTACCCTGCATCACTATCCATGTCAGCAGCCTCTGACTCCTCCCTCTGCTCCTCCTCCGAGGAGTCCTCATCTCGCCTGAGCCTCGGTGTCCGTGCCCGTGCCCTCTCCGCCAAGAGAGCCACCCGGATCGCTATCCCTCTGAAATCCCGAGGCGCCTGCCTACAATCCTGAATCACATCTCGAGGAAGGTCCTCCCACCCCGCATCACTCACTCCCGTCAGCAGCTGGCCTAGCAACACCCGTACAGACTCCAGTGCCCCATCTGCGTCTCGCCGATGCACCTCCCCTCGCCCAGGTAAAGCTGGAACCGCCACTATCCCTCGCCGCACCACATGCCCTGGCGGTGGCTGCGGGCCCACATCTTCAAATCAACCACTTGTCAGTCACCATATACCAACCATATATCATATATAACATAAAAATTGGACAATACAATTAAAATCATACATACCATCTGGACCCCATGCCTGTCCTGGTGGCCGTGGCGCATCTGGATCCCCTGTGTAGTCCATGCCTCTGTAAGGATAGTCCTCCAGTGCCAGTGGTAGCTGGAGCCACTGCATATATAGCTCCCGAGTAAAATACCGCCCAACATCCCCGCCACCCCGGCGGCACATCATCTCTCCCCACCAGATCATCTGAGGCTCCCTCAAGCCTCCCTCTCTGACCGGCACCTGCGGCCGCAATGTAGGGACCCTCTCCATGAAGAACGCCACTAGAAAGGAACCAAAACAGAATCCCTTGCCAGCTTCCTTCGCTGCGGTCAGCTGTCGCTGCACGCAGGTCAGGAACATCTAGCCCCTCGCATAGTAAGTCCCCGCCAGTACTCACTCTACGATCTGCATCTGACCCCCAGACACCTTTTCAGGTGACTGGGATCCCAAAATCCATACCACACAATATGCCATCGCACGAACCGCTGGCTCCCGTAAATCCTGAATCCGGAGTGCATTCCTATGCACCCTCGCGTCTGCCCTACCGAACCGCACTGCTAGGTCATCTATATCAAGATCCGCGGAGACCTGCGGCTGTGTGTCTGTTACCCTCCCCAGGCAGGGCAACCCCGTCATGAAATAAAAATCGATCAGGGTGAGGTCCACCCTCTCTCCCTGAACTCGAAAGGCCTGTGTCTCTGGCTCCCAGAAATCGATCAAACGGTTCAGCAGCAACCCTTCTGACCGTATCATAGGGATCTCCGCGAACTTCAGTAGTCCAAAGAGCCCCAGCATGCTCCGCACCCGATGGTCATCCCGGATGGCTGTCACAAGGTCCTCTGGCATCTCCCTTTCCCACCATACCACCCACGGCATCCTGCAAATCACACAAAGATGTCTCATTAGGCTCATGTCCAAATAACAGACCTGCCCCACCCATCCATAACCCAGAACAGTCGTGGTCCAGACCGCGGCTGTCAAGCCCGACAGTCACGGTCCAGACCGCGGCTGTCAAGCCCGACAGTCACGGTCCAGACCATGGCTGTCAAGCCCAACAGTCGCGGTCCATACCGCAGCTGTTAAGCCCGACAGTCGCGGTCCAGACCGCAGCTGTCAAGCCCGACAGTCGCGGTCCAGACCGTAGCTGTCAAACCCGATAGTCACGGTCCAGACTGCAGTTGTCAAGCCCGACAGTCGTGGTCTCTGACCGCGGCTGTCCTGGTCAAAACTCGCGGTCAGAGATCGCGGTTTTGACCACTACACCCGCGGTCCACCCCTATGGACTGTACAACATCGTCCCCTGGGGGCCCACCAACCCTCCCAACCCAAAAAACAAAACAGGTGTAAGTTTAACGAAATACCTGGCTCTCCCGAATATCGAATCTGCCGATCGGATCGTCCAGAAATCACACGTCAGCTCTGGTTCACTCCGATCACAAATCAACCTCGAATAGTACAAATGACGTGTCATATTGGACCCACTTACTATTTGTAGTCCATCGAATTTGTTCTTGTTTTGGCCATTCTGAACCCATACGGAATCCTCTTTTCGAACCGTTTCCACCATTGGAATCAGCACGACGAGATCATCCCAATGGTCACTTCATTGCATCTTTTTGGGTACATCATTTTTGCCCACTTTTTAGACACCAATAGTAGCCTCGGTTTGTGTGCCACTTGGGCCGCTCTCCGTGTTTAACACCTTTTTATCGCTGGATTCATCTTTCCGAGCTCGTGATGATGCTTGAGATCATTTCTCACTCTCACTTGGAACCCTTTCAACATCGTGATCTGACACTTTGCTACCTTGATTTGCGCACCACATCGACCGTCATCAGATTGTTTCACACTTTTTACATGAGCCATCCACTCCTGTCATACTGCAAATGTTTCATTATTTTGCCACCATTCATTCACCCCGCAAGGAGGCCCACTAGTGTTCCCCCCCACCCTCAGTCCTGGTCATCATAAATGCTCCCTTGATTGAACACTTCCTCCTTGCCTGGCCATTATTTCAGAGTCTTCTTATTTTCTTTCATACTCCTTAAAATTGAAAGCAACCACGAGCATGAACTGTCGTGGGCTCGTAAAATCCACACGATCGTAAAATTCCATCATTTCAGAGTCTTCTTATTTGCTTTCAGACTCCTTAAAATTGAAAGCAACCACGAGCATGAACTGTCCTGGGCTCGTAAAATCCGCCAGACAGTACCATTTTATATCCACACTTCTTTAAGTTCCCTAACCCATGAAGCAGTCCCCCCGCTCCTCTTGGCTCTATGATTGATCATCTCGGCAGCACCCCCAATCAGGTCGCCTTTGTTCAGAGTATTCTACAGTCTCCTACCTTTTTACCACAGCTTGAGTCTACCTCAGCCCATCCACCCTCAGATCCTATACCGCTATGATCCCTTTACCACCAGTCAGTTTCATATGCTTCCCGATCATCCCTGCCATCGTATTCTGAACAAAGGAAGTTTGAGTCCACCTACTCTACTTTCCCAGTTTTTCCCCCCAGTTTATCACCCCTGCCACCAGTACTATCACATTTCGGTTTTGCACCTCGCGCTCCTGTCAAGGAAACATCATTGCCTTGATAGTTGCAGGTCTCCCTCTATCGACGACAACCCCTCTATTTCAGAGGATAGACCTAGAGTCCCCTGCGCCTTGGACCCATCACCATCTGTGATGAGTGCCTACGGACCATTTTGGGAGGATTCATCATTGCCTCTCCGAATAGTTGTTTCTCACATGCTCGACTTCAGTACCTTATTCGCATCGTTGAGAATCGCGTAGGATGTATATCCTTTGCATTCTGTGTCGAAGACCCCGGATTTCCCCCGACTCTAGCACAGTAGTGAGTCACTTTGGAACGCCCAGCTATATGTTCCCGTGGATGTCCGGGCTGCGTTGGCGATTGTATTCGGAATCCATTCAGTTCTATGCTTCTTTGAGTACCCAGTTCAGTTCCAGATCAGTGTACCATTACGAGTGTGACCCTTGTCACTCTGATCCAGCAGCACATCAGTTCCTTCAGAACCACATTCAGTAGCACTGCTGCCATTCCAGTGTATCAGTTTTTCAGCTCAGACATGGTCAGCTCAGCAATATGTTCCAGATTTGTGTCCCTTCCGGACCCTCATGATATGCACAGTGATTATCTACTACAGGTCCTTCATTTTGGGCCTCACAAGTGATTTTTATTTATCTTGATACGAGCATGGGAATGCCCGCCTTGTCCATCTATTGAGATTCTTCCTCATTCAGTATTTAAGGACTATTTTGGACCTCCTTGTTATTACTATGCTATATCCTGATACGAGCATGGGAATGCCCGCCTCGTTCAGATGATCAGATGATTCCTCATCCATTATTGAGGTTATGTACTTTTCAGTCCTTGCAGGTGGTTCGAGATCGGTGTTCCGGACTTCAACTGTTTCTTTCTCTTTCCACACCCCAGGAAAACCAAATATGACTTATGATATCCATCGGCCATACGATGAGCTCCTGCCCTCGCACATCAGGGGGCAATCTGTTATCACCCAAAAATGGTTCACTACCTCATCTGCCCCATTACATGGCTCATTTGTCTATTGTCCTACCATATTTCCATCAAAAACCCATAAAACCATGCAAAAAGCCTCCAAAAGGCTTAAAATGCGTCCAAAAGGCCATAAAACCTTCTTTCCAGCTAAAAATATCCAAAATTCCTCCAAAAAAGCAAAAATATCCAAAAAGGAATAAAAAATATAAAATAATGAGGAAATGAGGAAAAAACCCTAAATAGCTGAAACCCTAACCCTAAAACCGCATGGTTTTCAATTATAAATAAGGGGTGGAAACCCCTTATTCCATATCCACAATCATAAGCATCCTGCCTCTGCCAAAATTGCTCGTGAAACCATAGCTCACCATTGAAGCTACTTTCACCATGAAATCATAGCTCACCATTGAAGCTACTTTCACCGTAAGAGCCCCTTTTGGCCCATTTCCACCATTGGAGAAAGAGAAGAAGCAACTTGAAGCTCAGAGCCACCGACATCGGACCAACGCAACGGACTTCACCAACCTCCACATTGGAGGTAACATCAATAAAGATCATTATTTACTATTTACTGCTTTCTTTTCATGTTAGTTATTTTCTATTGTTTTGTTTAATGCTCTTGTTTAGCATCTTTTTATTTCAAGTTATAGCTTTTAATTCATAAATCATTGAACTGCTACTAAGGAATCCATTGTCCTTAGTAGGTACTCATTCGTACAAGCTAGGGCGAAAACCCTAGCTACAATTACACAGTAGAAGATTTACTATTACAAAAGAATTATGAGGGTCTTGATCATCCCATTGCATTCTTCATCAAAACCCTAAGAGATGTTGAGCTGAAGTATGACCCAATTGAGAAGCATGCTTATGCTCTCATAAAATCTTTGAAGACTTTCAGAATCTACATTCTCCATGCAAAGGTCATTGCATATGTCCATTCAACTGCTGTGAAGGATGTTCTGACTTATCCTAACATTGATGGGAAGAGAGATAAGTGGATTGCCAAGCTCATTGAGTTTGATATAGAGGTGAAACCCACCAAGCTGGTAAAGGGACTAGGTCTCGCCAAACTCATGGCCAAAGAAAACTACAGACTAATGGGAATAAATTTCACATGTGTCAAATCATCAAAGGTGTAGACTATGGTAGCAGTAGAAGCTGAAGTGAATCAAGATCAGAATGACATTCCATCAGTAGCTAAAAACATATCTTCATGTGAGTGGTACTCAGGTATCATTCAATTTCTGCAAAAAATTAGAAGTTTCTCCCGATCTCACTCCTAACCAAGCACGAGCACTTCAGTTGAAATTTATTAAGTTTTTCATAATTGACAAACTGTTGTACTAGATAGATTAGTATGGAATTTTTCTAAGGTGTCTAGATAAAGAGGAAGCATATCAAGTCATGCATCACTTTCATTCTAACACACGTGGGGGCCACCACTATTGGAAAACCACATCCCACAAGATCTTAAGAGTAGGATACTATTGGACAGTCCTCTTTGCTGATGTATGCACTTTTGTAAGGGCCTGTGACCAATGCCAAAGATTTATAGGGAAGCAACATCTCAAGTCCTTGCCCCTTAGGCCTATTGGGGTGAATGGGACTTTCCAGCAATGGGGTATGGATTTCATAGGTGAAATAACTCCATCTTCCAATGGACAACATAAATGGATCTTAGTAGCCACTGACTACTTTACCAAATGGATAGAAGCAGTACCCACCAAGAATGCCACTCATCAAGTCATCATGAGATTTTTATATGAGAATATCTTTAGCCAGTTTGGCTGCCCAATAAGGTTAGTAACTAATAATGCACCACCTTTCAAGGTAGGGGAATTAGTTAAAATGTGTGAATCAATGGGTATTCAGCTGGTGCACTCCACATCCTATTATCCCCAAGGAAATGACCTGGCTGAGTCATCCAACAAAATCTTAGTCAAAATCATTAGGAAACTGCTAGAGACAAATTAGAAATGCTGGGATTCAAAGCTTGAGTTTTCTTTATGGGATGATAGGGTAACAGAAAAAAGATCCATAGGGACTTCTCCATTCAAGCTAGTTTATAGCACTGAGGCCATTTTTCCTATCCAGCTCATCCTTCCAGTGGAAAAGTTCTTTTAGGAAGAGAAAGAGGAACCAAATGATATGGTGAGAAGGATGATGGATTTGGTGGAGTTACAACAAATAAGGGAGCAAGTTGTAGGAAAATCAAAATCCCATCAATAGAGGATAAAGGGCATGTTTGAAAAAAGAGAAAAAGTAGACAACCTCCAGGTGGGAGATTGGGTCCTCAAGTGGGATGCTGTCAGACAAGACAAGGGAAAACATGGAAAATTCAACTCTTTGTGGACCGACCCTTTTGTGATAGCCCAGGTACATGAGAATAACACCTTCAAATTGCAGAATATGGAAGGTGAAGAGGTATTTGATGGCCTAGTGAATGGGCAGTTCTTGAAACTTGATTTTATTAGAGGCTCTGAGGCCTTATTATTGTAAATTAGTAGATAGTAGATTGTTTTGCTTTCAGAATAAAATCCATGCCCAATGGAATAGTAAATGATAGTGTTAAGTTACTTAGTTGCTTTTAGGGAAAGGAATTTTTGGCCTGGGGTTCTTGGGACCTCACTAGGAGATTCCCATCCCCAAGTAGGAGCCATATGTTATCTTCAAAAATAATTTATTTTGATAGTATGAAGAACTTAACTCATGGAATGAAGGATATGAATATCACTGACAAGTTGAAATCCTCTATTTTTTATTTGGATGTAAATTTCACAAGTTGTAGCTTTTGGTGGCTTAGGCGAGGACTATCATAGCTCATTAGCCACCAAAAAGCTATGTTTTAGTAGCTAAACAGTTGAACGCAAGAAAAAGGCAAACCACCGAAAGCGGTCTGAGTAAGCATATTCAAAGTAACACTTTCGGTGTCTTAGGCAAGACTACAGAAACTCATTAGCCACCGAAAAGGGACACTTTCAACAGACTAGAAAGAGAGATAAAAGAGATTTAAACCGCCGAAAGTGGGTGGCAAGAAGCACCAGTAAAGGTACATTTGGTGGCTTAGGTGAGGATCAGAAAATATCATTAGCCATCGAAAAGGGTCGTTTTCAGCGGACTAGAAAGGGGTGAAACATATACACTAACCACCAAAAGCTGGAAGATAAATATCAGGTGGAAAACCCATTCAATGGTTTAGTGGAAAGCTCCGAACAGTGGCATTTACCTCTTTTTGTTTTAACGTTAAACCTTTTGACTGCAATTGGAACATTCTTTGACAAGGATCGAAGGTTTAGTCCTCTATGACGTCGACATTTCAAAGGGCTTGTCCTTTATATCGCCAACACTACGAAGAGTCTTGTGGTTTGGAGTTTCAACACATTAGTGGTTTGAGGTTCCGATGTTTTAGTGTTTAGATATTTCGATCATCAATGGTTAACCATCGCGACGTTAGTGGTTTGATTCGTTGACACTATGGAAGTGTTCATGTTTAAATTTCCGATCCTTAGTGTTTAGAGCTTCTGATCACCAATGGGTTTTGAGTTGTTTGTTCGACAATTGAAAAAGGTTTCTGACACGGTCAAGATTTGTCAAAACCAGAGATTCAACACGGCGACAGGGTAACGATTCCAGTGATTTAAGCAACAAAGATGACGTTTAGTTAGCCACCAAAAGCCATCATTTCAATAGTTAGCTGAAAAAATCATGAGGATCTTCAACCACCGAAAAGGACAAAATAGGGAAATGGTTGGGAACCGTCACATGCAACCCTATCAGAAAGATAAAAAATCATTTTTTAGAGCATGATTACCCACCAAAAATATATGGAGCCATGTGACTGCATGTGAAATGAGTGAAAAGGGTCATTATGCAAGTAGCCAAAACTGATCTATCTACAAGTTTGTAGTTTTCCTCCACTTGTCTCAAAGATCATCAAATAGCCATCGAGTGCTCCAGATGAAGTAGGTTACGGTGATATCAGAAAGGAGATCTCAATGATTGAGTTTCTGTAATCATTTTGGCACATCAAGTGAAAGCCCATCCATCCAATATTGTTGGCAGGATGTGCCACCATGGTCTTATCCAACTATTGGTCCAGGAGTTGTTGAAGAAAAGAAACATTGCTTGTCCCTATTTTCTATTCTTGAATGGCTTTGAGACAGGCCTTCAGCCAGAGGAGAAAGGGAAGTCTCATGTCAATAAATCCATCACTCCAAGGAGTGGGAGAAGAAGGAGGAGGGCCATTTCCCTAGATACATCAATTGAACAACCTCCCTCCTCCTCCAAGACCAAGTAGGAAAAAATGAATTTGTATTTCGGTGAGAAAGGTCAAGATGCAGAAGCACAATAGGAGAATGTCTTAAACCTACCCTATTCAGATTCTAAGGAAGAACAAGGAGAGGATGTATCCCTAGCTCTGCAAATTGTTCCATTCACTGAAGCATTCCATCCCCCTATTACGGAGATAAATTCCTATGGCTTGGGGTACCACAACAGATAGCTCAACTCCAAAAATCAATCCTTTCCAATATGAAATAGAAATTAAATATCTAACACTAAAGGATCAGACCTCGTACCTTATTCTAGATGGTTGAAGTAGATCCCCATTGAGCTTTCCAACTTTTGCTTGAATTTATAAATCACTTCCTCAACAACAAGTAAACAAGACAAGCATACTATATATATTGGTGTTAGATCTATTCTAGCATATATAATCAACAATGTATAAGCATTTGAAGTCATCCATGGATAAAATATTCATTCAAACATACATTATTGGACAGGAAAAAATATTTCTATTAATATCAAATCAGAGATTACAATGGATGCAACCTCTATCGACACGTCTACGAATCAGAGAAACTGAATCCCCCACTTGGGCCTCCACCACCTCAATCCTCCATCTCTCGATAGCAAGCTCACAAGCAAAAGGAAAGCTTGGGAAGAACACAAAAGTGCTCCAAGGGACAAAGGGATGCAGACTCAAGCACAAGTTCCAGCAATAATGGACTATAGTTTATTTGCTCTCAATTCTCTCTTATGCCTTCAATGTACCAAATAGTTCCCTATATATCTTTTCAAAGGGGTAATGAAAGGTCGAATCCGAGCAATCTCAAGGCATATGGAAGGCCAAGAATCAAGTGAGTCAGATCCATGTCAAGGAAAGCTCCAAAAGGATTTGGATTATGCACACATCCTGATGTACATAGTTTTAGGGGTCAAACCCACATATATACGTGATTAGAGGTTTAAAAGTCACGTGTATTAATTTTCACATGCTTTTAGGGATGGTCAAGGAAACATCAACGGACAAAAAATGGTCCAAGGGGTCTAAGGAGTCTACAGAGGGACAAGGGAAGGCCATACAAGTGTGATTCACCTAGAGTGGTAAAATCAGATATAACAGATGCCCCCTAATGTGTGAGGTCAAAGGGGTCATACGATGGCCAAAATACATTATAAGTCCATCCCAGAAGAGGAGTGATGAAGGATCCCAAATGGAATACCAACCACCCAGTCAGCATAGTACAATGGTGCAACTCTGCACATACTGCAAATACATACAGGAGTCCCGGATACATAAGAGTACAATGGCCATGAATAGGCATGATACAAGATATCACATAAGTGGTCATCACCATGTACAATATACATAGATCAGAATCTCCATGACGAAGATATACAAAGGACCATGATCTCCATAATATCTAAAGATATGCAATAGATCAAGATATTCATAATAGCTGGAAATGTCTGACTTATACTAGAATCAAGTCACGAGAGCTAAAATCTCATGAACACTGGCACGATCAAAGAGGTAGCATATAAAATATGCCACCAATTTGGAAGGTCTTCTACACAAACTGCTATGAGTACATGTCCTACTATGTGAATAGATGTGTCGATGTCAAGCATAGTAGTCCATCGTCTGATTATCGGTCATTAATGTATACCATTAACAAACACGAGATCACACACCGATAATGAAAATGGGAATCAAGTTACTAGAGTGCAAACTAACAAGTGTTAATAAATGTGTTGAGCTCAAACACTTAAGAGGATCCATCGATCAGGGGACATTGATGTATTCCCAAAGATTGACAATGGTGAGAGAAACCGCCACTAATGACTGCAAGTCTCAAGGAACTAAAAAATGACTCTAGATTCCAATCCCAGAATAAATGATCTGAATTCGATGGGATGAAATCCACTGGAAGGAGGGCATTAAGGCATCCCCCATCATCCAACACGAAGTACTTAGCAAAGCTGTATGATGTGGAAGGACTTGATCATAAGGTGCACGAGCCAGTAACAGTACCAGGAATGGCCAACATGCAAAGTCAATATAACTGAGGAATGGCCAACTTAGGTTTCAACTTCCTTCGAAAAAGAGCATAATGGCATATGGTGCCTTACATAAAGGTAGCATAGACTCTATATACAAAACTAGGACATCTCTACGACACAGGAGGCATTGACAGAGGCTCCATGAGGACTGGAAGATTAACCAGTCAGTGGAGATAAACTCAGATGAACAAGTATAGCTCCTAAAGTCCAACTATAAACCCAACCAATGGATGTGATATATAGTGCTATGTTCGAAGGAAACATGACTCGAAAGATGCCAAAGATAACATCTTTCCTTGTCTGGATTTTTGGTTTTTTGATTTTTTTTGGACTTTTTCAAATATTTAAAAAGCTTGCAAAAGAATAAAACTACTTTATAGTTATAGACTAGGAGGAGACGAGTGTCATAGGGGCAAACAAACGAGTTCCAAGCAGTGGAACATACCTATGCTCAATGCAATGATATATGTGTAGGATAGAGACACTCGGGGGAAAATCCCCTCATGGTAAAAATAGGGAATCAAGCTACAAAGGATATATAAAATGGCTCTGCATGGCTAGACATGAGACAAGCATGGGCTATATGGCTGAAACTCAATGTCAGGGAAGCCAGTGTAAAGATCAATAAGGCAGGAAAAGCTCATGATAATGCAATTACAACTTGACATAAGGGAGTCCTGAGAGAAATAGGCCAGCAAAAGATCAAGAGGAGTATGAGGCTCTTGCGAAGTGTCATGGCAATACTATACAATGGACTCCCACACCGTAAGGGACAAAACATCAGCATGGGCACCAAATGAAAATAAGGCGCTAACTAGGGTACCCATGTAAGGTCAAGCTCTACCACTCATACCATGCCACTTGTAAAACAACAAGAAGGTTCCGTGACATAATATAGTGGGTTCATACCTAAGGTTATAATGAAATGGTCACAAGGTCATGCAAAATGAAAACAGTGATGAAACCTAACCTATATGCCAGTTTAGACATGATACCTGAGATCGGTACAAACGGGTCAATCCAATGGCTGAAACGGCACTCAAAAAGGTCTCCTACATCCTAAATTAGTCCAAAAACGGTCCAAAAGGATTAGAAATGGTCCAAACTATAGGAAAGGGGGTAAAAAATTTCTAAAATTTGAAAAAATTCTATAAATAGTAAAAAATTCAAAACATTATAAAACATTTGAAATTTTTACCCATTTGAGCTCAGATTTTCAACAGTGAATTCGAGGAGATCCAGTCGGCGGAATCCACTACCGTTTCTTCCAGGTACTTACCCATGCTCTACTCTTCCATTTTGATGCAATTTTTATCAAATTCCATGGTGATTTTGGATTTCTAGGCCAATCCAAAATAGGCACTGCGGCCCACGTGGAAATC
The DNA here is from genome assembly GCA_001517045.1 of Pseudotsuga menziesii. Classification (NCBI taxonomy): domain Eukaryota; kingdom Viridiplantae; phylum Streptophyta; class Pinopsida; order Pinales; family Pinaceae; genus Pseudotsuga; species Pseudotsuga menziesii. Next base: position 44,515 of record LPNX011040646.1, on the reverse strand, counting down.
GATGGTTTTTCTATGTATAGTGCTGGATATACACGGAAAATGCCCTCACAGTTGCGTACATACGTGGTTGTTTGGAAAATAGTTGCGTATGCGGTTACGCATGAGGTTTTTTAAGTGTTCTAATGGGTAAACTTCCAATTTTGTGTGCAGGATGGTCCTAGAATGGAGAGAACATGAACATGATGATGTAGAAGAAGCAGTAAGGGCTAATCTAATGGCTCAACAAGTGCTATGTTCATGTGGGCTCTACAAATTTTGGTGTCTTGGTGGCTTAAGGGCCAAACTAGGACTATTCCAAATGCTGGTGGATTACTGGGATCCAGACTCAGAGTCATTCCAGATAGATGGGATGTCCCTCACCATAGAGGTGGAGGACATATACTTTATTACTAGACTTTCTCAACGAGGGGAAGTAGTGAACCTACATTCTCGCGGGCCCAGTGATGGCCTAACTATAGATGAGTACATTGCGGTGTACTTTTATCTGGACACAGAGAAGGTGGGGAGTTAGATCCCAACCAACTCTATACAGGTGCTGGGCCTAAAGGCCACCCTACTAAACTTGGGCAAGATAGTAGGCTTGGATTCACTCCACCAGGCCTCGTAGCCTCTGATGTTCGATGCAGTGGAGTGCATGCAACCCACGGTATATGATTGGAGCACTACACTACTAGGTAACATGAAACACCATCTTAATGAGTGTAAGATGGGTAGAGTTTGAAACTTTGGTTTCAGCAGCATACTGAGCACATTTCTATTTGAGTGTGTTCTAGGATCAAGCCCCAGAGTTGACGTTCCTCTACATGGGGTTCGAGATCCAGTCCAACGACGTTGGGTGGATGTGATGCGCAGACCAGGTGGAGGTAGGGTGTCCAACCCCTATCTAGCTAAGTTGTTTCCATGGTGGCAATGGTAGATATTTGCCATCGATGATTACCCCTATGCGGGGATAGATTTCCAAGGGGACCCAGACATACCGCTACCACCCAGAGAAGCATACAATAACATAGCTAACGAATATCGACCCTCTCTTTAAATTTTTGAGTTATTTATTTTTTTGTGTTTTCTAATTATATGGAATCAAAAGGCATATTTTTGGGTGACAATACATAGTGACATCTACCATATGCATGCAGATGTGGGACCACAATGGCCTGAAGGCTTCCCTTGTCATAAACAGAGGGAAAGAGGAGACTATATTATGGGTGTGGATGCGGAGCGAACACTCCAGAGCATTCATACCAACTTTGTGAGGCTAACACATAGAGTTCCCATGGTGCAAGTCGAGGACTTGCCTGAGGCCATGTAGCTCCAGGTGGTGGGTGTACCACGAGCATGGGTGCGATTATTTCGACAGCTAGCTAGATCCGTAGTGACATTCCATGATCACAACCCCCCTCCTCCTCCATAGACTTAGATACCTGGGAGTGATACATTTTGTATTACTGTGTATTATATTTTGGTGGCTCAAGAGCCCCATTTTTGTATCATGATACTATGTATTACCACATTTTAGATGTTTATAAATTTTTTTATGATGATCGGTTTATTTATTTACATGTGTAAAATTTGTGTTTGTGATGAATTTATTGTGTATGAAACAAATTCCAATCTAACACGTAGTTAGCATATGAGTCAACAACTTGATTATTAATTCTTGGAATATGTATGTATGTTATATTGTCAAATTTCCATTCTAATAGTATCACACATAAGAATCTTCTTAATAACATCAGATCTCTAACATGGTACAAACCATTAAGCTATGACACTACTAACTCCAAATCAAGATGTACCTCAAGAGAGAGAACTCCATCTAAAATGGCATCCCGTAGAATCTCAATAATGGCACTATATTCAGCAACATTGTTTGAAGATGGTCGTAGATATACACCTCCTGAAGACAATACCTGACCCATAGGAGTATAAATCACCCAAGAAGCAGAGGCTGAGTGTTGAGTGTGACGGCTTGTACCATCTGTGAATCCTATGTAGGTGGAAGATTCCATGGACATCTGCCAAAAGAAATAGAAGCTAATCACAAACCCGATCACTATAAGACCTACCTATGCAAAACTGTACAATAATATACAATAACCATCCTTGGATGAAAATCATGCATAGTACTTTTTGAGATAGAGCCCATTCCTAGGCTCTGCCAAGGCCGTTCCCTCATAATCCACTAACTCATAAGCGCCCTTCTCTAACACGCATTTGACGACGTAAGGACCATGCCACATGGGGTTAAACTTTCCTACCCCCAAGGGTTCTTTCGGTTGATCCCACAATAGGACCAAGTCTCCCTCACTAAACCTCCTTGGGCAGATAGACTTATCGTACTGGACCTTTACGTGACGTTTATTTACTTCTAGAGCCACCAAGGCATCTCGACGCTGCTCATCAAGTTGCTCAAGGTGGACCAAACACTCCTCCAATGGGGAAGTGTCTGGTAAGAGTTCTATGGCTAGCTTCAAAGAAGGAATCTCACACTCAACCAGAAATACTGACTCCACTCCATGTACAAATTGATATGGATAAAAACCTGTGGCAGTTTTAACAGCGGTTCTATACACCCACAAAGCATGATATAACATAAAGTGCCAATTATTCTTGCTTTGTGGGATGGTTCATTGGATAATGGATTTGAGTGACTTATTCACTGCTTCTACTTGTCCATTCACTTGAGGGTAGTAAGAGGAGGAATGCTCTTGTTTGTACCTTAACTTTGATTCCAACTCTTCGATCATACGATTTTGAAAGTGCAATCCATGGTCAGTGACAAGCTCTTTCGAAATCCCGAACTGAGTAATAATCTGGTTGAATATGAAGTGTGTGGTTGTATCACTATCAGATTTATGTGTAGGCATAGCCTCAGCCCATTTCGTGAAGTAATCAACAACCACTATGATATGATGATGCCCCCCAGTGGAAGCTGGGTCGCAATCCATAAAATCTAACCCCCACTTTGTGAAGGGACCGGCGATAATGATGGGATGTAACAGGGTAGGCTTCAAGTGCATATTACGTGAAAACACCTGGCAAGGGTGGCACCTCTTGACCACATCTATACAATCCTTAAAGATCAACAGCCAAAAATAACCTGCTCTTAATATTTTTTGGGCTATAGAAAGCCCAGATAAATGACCACCACACACCCCTCCTTGGAAATCATTCAACACTACCTCAGCCTCCTCATGAGTTAAACAACGTCGTGAAATGGAATCTACCCCATGGTGGTAGAATGTGTTATCCACTATGAGGTAATTCTTAGACACGTGATGTAATCGTCATCGTTCTTCCCATGAGAGGTGAGTGGGGACCTTCAATGTTTGTAAATATATAATGATATCCCCATACCATCGGTCTAAAGTTGAGATTAAGAAGATGTGTTCATCGATAAACATATCTTCACAAACCAAATCCTCGGCCTCGCTTGGGAAATCCGATATAATCTCTGCAAAAATTAACAATTTCTTTGATTTTGCCGATACAAACTCGACATCGAATTCCTACAGGATGACAATCCATTTATTATACTTTCCCCCAATCATCCTTCGAGTGAGGACGAATTGAAACGGATTGGAATTGGCTACAACCAAGGTCTAGAAAAGGAGAATATAATGTCTCAACCATTGAACCGCATGTACGGTAGCTAAAGAAAGATTCTCAACATGAGAATAATGAATCTCTGCATCAATAAGGTTCTGGCTCAGATAGTGTATGACATGCTCTTGGATCTCCTCATCCTCTTGAACCAAAACCATACCAATCATCTCCATGGACACAGACACATAAAGTAGAAAATCACGACTATAGTCTGGGGGACTAATCACCGGGGCCGATGCTAGGGATCGCTTGAGCGCATCAAAGGACTCCTGGGCTCCCTCATCCCAACAAAAGGTGGTGTCCTTCTTCAAAAGACCCATGAAGCCTCTATTCAAATTGGCAAAATTGACAACGAATCTCTGTAAGAACTTTGCCATGCCTTGCAAACATTGAAGATGATGAATATTTTTCAGGGGAGACAACTGAAGTATTGCCTCAACCTTCAAAGTGTTGACTCTTATACCCTCTTTAGACATGATGAATCCTAACAAGTGATCTGGTGGATTATTCATCCTTAGATTATATTGATCCAATATGGTACAATGGTTGTTAGTCTATGGTTCAAAGAACATAACCTGCTAAACATAGTGCGCGACTAGCCTTAAGGGTTGCACGGTTTGACAGAACATCACGTCGCTGGCATGGGCCACGCAGCCTGCATGGGTCATGCAGCTCACGCAGTTTGCGTCTGAGCCGTGCAGATATTGCACGCTGCGTAGATGGTGTGCAGCTCATCACCTAGTGTGCATCCCATCGCCTAGTGCACAGTTTATCGCATGGATGCGTAGTTAAGTATGGGCCGTGCAGCTTGTGAACCGTCAAGTTGAACATCGCATGGTTCAGGGAAGTCCTCATATGCTGCGCCATTGGTATGCTATGACAACGGATCAGGTATATGGAAAATTCCTTATATGTCATGACATTTTGATGCTGTGAAGTTGGTGGTGACACCCAATGGTTATGTTACATGGCATAGCCCGGCTGAGAGTCATAACGACGTGTTGTGAGTCGGCACATGTGCGTGGAGTTGGTTGCAACGTTTCGGGTATCTGGAATGTCATGGTAACATAACGCTTGGGCCATGACTTGGCAGGATGGCATGATTTAGTTTAGCATATGGTTGTAACAATAATAAAGAAGATAACAGCTGTGGTCCGTTATGGGATCCTCTCGCAAAATGCTTAAAGAGAGGATGCTGGCTAAGGGGACGGACACAGTGGAGAGGGCAGATTGTTCGGAGCGCAGAGCATCGTTTCTCTATTACGAGAAGCTTAGAGAGCTTTTGTTGCAAAGTGTCCAGATGATGCTTCTTTTGAAGTCGACATTCTCTGTTATTATTTAGCTTTCTTTGTCCTTGAATGCTAATTGTAATTTTCAGAAGAGACGTCTTAAATACTTGGTACAACATTCTGTTTACAGTTGCTAAAGTTGATTCCAAACCATTTTTGTACCATCTTAAAGAGATTAATTGGATCGATGCCCATTGGAGAGGGACCCAGAGACGTAGCCCAGTGGAGGGGGTGAACTGCGTTATCAACTTCTGTCTGTGACTGTCTGATTCTGTGTTCTTTTCATATCTGTTTATCACTTTTGCTATCCTCATTGTGGTTTTTCTTCTTCATGTCTCAGTCTGCTGTTCATTTCTGTTCTAAGCATTTAATCATTGTTAACGTTGCTTCAGGGATTAAGCAAACTGATTAAACACATTCATTAAACTTTTTAATGCACGTAAGTTGAGGTCGGATGGATCATATTTGGTATCAGAGCTGGTTGACTGTTTGTGCAAGTTGTGAATGCTTACCAAGTTCAAGTTAAAGCATGGTGAAGGAGAATTGGTTGAAGGAGACCCTGAGGTTGGCTCAAGAAGAACATTCTCAAGAACCATGTCTTCTCCGAGAGGGGAAGAAGAAGGACATACTGAACGGGAAAAACCTGTTATGTCAGAAATTGAGTTTTTGAAGGCTTTTATGAGTATGAAAGCCATGATGGAAATTCTACTTGATGAGCGAGCAGAAAGGAAGAAGAAAGAAGAAGGATCTTCATCCAAATATGCCGAAGTGAAGAAGGAAGAAAAGGGTAAAGGAGTAGGAGGTGATGGTGATCCTCCTAAAACTAATAAAACTTTCTCTTCTTCTCATAGTTCTCATTCAAATAATGCTAATATGCCTTATTTGAAATTGGATGTAAAATTTGAATTCCCAATTTATAATGGAGATTTAGATGCTGAAAAGTTAGACAATTGGATCAAGCAGCTTGAAGTATATTGCAGGGTGTAGGGCATTACTGATGACCCTTCCAGGATTCAGTTGGCCACTTTGAGAATGAGTGGAATGGCTCTTACTTGGTGGGAGAGCAAGATTCAGCAAGATCTTCGAAAGAATGGTAAAATTATTTCAGTTTGGAATGAATTCATTGAAGTATTAAGGAAGCAATTTTATCCTTTAGGTCATATGCAGCAATTAATAATGAGCTGGCAAACTTTTAGACAAGCTAAAGGACAAAGCATTCAAGAATATACTCATGAATTTAGGAAGAGGGCTATTGCATTGAATGTTGCATTAGATACATAGGAGACTCTTCTTAAGTACATTGGTGGTATGCATTCTTACCTGCGACATACCTTGTTGATGTTTAACCCCAGTACTTTGGATGATGTATGTGTTCAAGCTACACATTTAGAAGCTAGGGGTAAGCATGTTAATGATACTTTTGTGAAGAAATCCTTTGACAGCAAATCGAGAGATAAAGATCAGGGGGAAAAGAAGATGGCTACTGTTAAGAAAGAAGGTGAAAATCATACATGTTCACATTATCAGAAGGGACATGATGTCTCTAAGTGTTGGAAACTTCATCCAAAGTTAAGGCCAAAAAAGTACAGAGGGAAAAAAGAAAAAGGAAAAGCAAAAGCTACTGCAGAAGTTATTCAAGACTTGGGATCCGACTCAGGTGACGAAACAAAGGTTACAACTGTCGAAATCCAAGGTAAGGATAAAAGTATCTCACTTCCCATTGATGCACAGTCCAGTTCTAGTGCAAGTACAAGTCTGCAATCTACTTCTAAGCAAAATGATAAAGATAGAAGTGCACCGTTTCATGTTCGTGTCATTGCAAATCACACAAAGATTGATACATTGTTTGATAGTGGTTCACAAGTAAATCTGATATCAGAAGAAGTGGTTAAGAAATTGCATTTAGTTACTGTGCCTCATGAAAAGCCCTATCCTCTAGGTTGGGTTACTAATGATACACAATTGCAAGTTACAAGGAAATGTGTATTAAAATTTGCAATTACTGAAAAGTTTAGGGATGAGGTAGAATTAGATGTAGTACCACTTGACATTTGTGGAATTGTACTCGGGAGTCCATATTTGTATGATCGGAAATCAGTCTTTTATAGAGAGCAGAATAAGTACCATCTTTTTAAAGAACGTATGGAATATATTGTACGAGCACATAATATGAAAACCAATATAGCAATAGTCTCTGCAGGACAAATGAAGAGGTTGGTAAATGCTAGTAAGAATTTTGTGTTGATGATGGTTAAGATGAAAAATGATGAAGTCTCTAAATATTTTGAAGAATGTGACCCTAAGCATAAATCTGAATTGATTGACATCATTTCTGAGTATGATGATTTGTTTCAAGATCCAAAGGGGTTACCACCGAAGAGAGAGATTCAGCATGAGATACATTTGCAGCAGGATGTGCCACTCCCTAACATAGCCATGTACCAGATGTCTGTAATGCAGAATGAGGAGATCAAGAAGTAGGTTCAGGAGCTGATTGAGAAGGGCATCATCCGGCCCAGCACTTCTCCTTGTGGCTCTCCCATAGTCTTGGTTCCAAAGAAGGATGGGTCGTGGAGGATGTGTATCGACTACAGGGCCCTTAACAAAATCACCATTAAAAACAGGTATCCTCTTCCTCGTATTGATCATTTTCTTGATCAATTGAAACATGCAACTTACTTTACAAAATTGGATCTACGTAGTGGGTATCATCAAATCCGTGTTGCTGAGCATGATGATTGGAAAACAGCTTTTAAGATGAAACAGGGTTTGTATGAATGGCTTGTGATGCCTTTTGGGCTGTGTAACGCACCTACTACTTTCATGCGGGTCATGAATGATGTCATTCGTTCATTCATTGATGATTTTGTAATTGTATATCTAGATTGTATCCTGGTGTTTAGCAAAACTTGGGAAGAGCATGTGGTACATATGAAAAAAATTCTATATGTACTGAGAAAGGAAAAGCTTTATGTAAAAATGCCTAAATGTGAATTTGCTAAAACTTCTTTAGTATATCTAGGCCATATTATTGGTGGAGGCCACCTGCGAGTGGACCCAGCCAAGGTTGTTGTCATTGTAAACTGGCCACGGCCTAACACCGTGACTGAAATCATAAGTTTTCTGGGTGCAGTTCAGTATTGGAGGAAATTCATTTCTGGGTTTTCTTCCATTGCTGCGCCTTTACATGCATTGACAAGTGTTAAAGAAATTTTCCAGTGGGGAGGCAAGCATCAGAGAGCCTTTGACACTTTGAAGGAAAATATTAGCACAGCACCAGTTCTGACACTGCTATATTTGTAGTATCCATTTGAGATTGAAACCGATGCTAGTGGGTTTTCCATGGGAGCAGTTTTGATGCAAGGAAGGAAGCCAGTCTGTTACCATTCAGAAACATTCTCTACTGCGGTAAGTAACAATCCGACCTATGACAAAGAATTGTATGCTTTAGTATAGAGTGTGAAGAAGTGGAAACATTATATCATGGGAAAAGAGACAGTCATACATACTGATCACCAACAAGTTCAATATTTACAATCTCAAACTAAAATACAACAAAGTAGGCATTTAAGATGGATGGGATTCTTACAACAGTTTCATCTCGTAATTAAGTACAAAAAGGGAATTGATAATAAGGTAGCAGACATGTTGTCAAGGCCACCTACAAATGCTTCAATCATTCTTCAAAACAGTTCATTAACACATGAAATTTATATTGAACAGTATGCAGAAGATAAAGATTTTAAGAAAGTATATGCATCACTTAAACATGGTAAACAGGAAGAGAACTATTATGTGCATAATCAACTCTTGTATCATCTTGGTAAACTCTGTATTCCAGAGAAAGAAAGAGTGAATGTGATCCGAGAGGCACATAGTTCATTGATTGCAGGACATTTTGGAGTAAGTAAAACATTGTCTGTATTGCAGAATCACTGTTATTGGCCTCAGATGCAAGAAACTGTAGCCAAGTATATAAGAGGTTGTGTTATGTGTGCAACAAGTAAGCCTAGCAATAGGAAATTGGTTTTGTACACTCCTCTTCCAGTTTCTTCTCGTCCTTGGGAAAGCATTTCTATGGAATTTGTAGGAGGACTACCTATGTCTAGAAAAGGGCATGATTACCTATATGTTGTTGTGGATAGGTTCAGGAAAATCTGTATCTTAATTCCATGTAATAAGTAGATCACTGCTGAACAAACAGCTCACCTATTCTTTTAGAATGTTTGGGTACATTTTGGGCTACCCATGTCTATTATATTTGATCGAGATTCCCGGTTCTTGGGAAAATTCTGGTCAACTTTATGGGAGCTCATGGATACCAAACTTAAGAAAAGTACAGCTTTTCATCCATAGAATGATGGGAAAACAGAGGTAGTAAACAGAATATTAATTCAGCTGCTCAGAGGATATTGTAGCAAACATCCTAAACTTTGGGATGAGCAGTTGCAGTATATACAACATGCTTACAATCATGCAGTTCATTCTTCCACGAATAAATCTCCTTCTAAAACTTGTTTTGGTTATCTACCAAAAACACCGATGGACTTCTCTTTTGGCAAAGATGCAGTGGATGGACATCAGGATGCAAATAGGGAGCTAAGATTCATCTAGAAAATCCAAACGGTGCAGCAGGCAGTTCAGGAACAGTTGGAGAAGATTCAGGAAAAGTACAAAGCCAGGCATGACAAGCATCGTGTTGATCATCAATTTCAGGTAGGTGACAGAGTTTGGTTACATATCACCAAAGAAAGGATGAAAGGTGAAGGTAAAAATATTAAACCTATCTGGTATGGTCCTTTTGAGATATTGGAAAAGATCGGTACTAATGCTTTTCGCTTGAATTTACCTCCATACATGCAAATTTATTCAGTTATCAATGTTGAGAATCTTAAATTGTATGAGCCTCCTATGATCATGGATGAGGAAATAACCATACAGATTCCTTCAGTTGATGATTTGGCACCTGAATACATGAGAGAATTGTAGGATGATGTTATTCTTGACAGAAATGTAAGGACTTCATCAAGGGGGAATGTTGAGTACCTTCGAGTGGGGATTAAAGGCATGCATCCTAGCAAAGCAAGATGGATGGAGATTGGAAAAGTGAGGGAGTTGTAACCTCGCTTACCTGCCGAGTAATTCAGGCTTTTGGTGGTCCAAAAGTTCTCCATTGGGGAGGAATGATCCGGTGGATTATTCATCCTCATATTATATTGATCCAATATGGTACAATGGTTTTTAGTCTATGGTTCAAAGAACATAACCTGCTAAACATAGTGCGCGACTAGCCTTAAGGGCCATGCAGTTCGACAGAACATCGCGCTGCTGGCATGGGCCGCGCAGCCTGCATGGGTCATGTAGCTTGCACAGTTTGTGCCTGATCCGTGCAGATATCGCACGCTACGTAGATGGTGTGCAGCTCATCGCCTAGTGTGCAGCTCATCGCCTAATGCATAGCTTATCGCAAGGATGCGCAGTTAAGTATGGGCCGCGTAGCTTGCGAACCATCAAGTTGAACATCACATGGTTCAGGGAAGTGTTAGAATAATCAACCCATAGTTTACCCACTTAGAAATTAATTCATTTATTTTTGTCTTATTTGCCTAGTTCATGTGTCCCACCTTGTGCAAGTTGCTAATTGCCTATCCATAGAGGTCAAACTTGCCATATCTAACTCATGTAGCACTTGGGAAAGCCTTAGGAATCAAATATGCTTTATTCCTGGCCTCCTAGGTGCCTATCTGATTTTTCTGCTTTATTGCCTACTTTTTCAGTGTTTTAAGGCACATGGGAAAGCTAGACTAGGTGAGGTGAACTTGTTTTTTGTCCTACACATCCTCCTCTCTTTTCTCCATGAAAAAGCATGTATGAGCTGCCATTCCACCACTCTTTAGCTTGCCTATGCCTTTTTTCCAAGTCGTGAGCTCCATGACAGATTTGGGATCTAGCTTTTACACCTATGGGGGATTTGCTTATTTTTGGTAAGCCTGCTTTATGCTAGATTTGGATGCTTCCTCATGCATTCGATTTATTCATGTATTCTATTTATTCAGTAGCCTATGATATTATAGGGTTGGCTATTGTACACTCAGTTAATATAATTTTGTGTTACAGCTCCATATTTAGTCTCCATTGTTAGCAATTTTGCATGATCAATTGATAATTGTTGTGGGTAAAATTAATCTACTGCTGGCCTGAATTTCTACATGGTATCAGATCCATTGTAGGTTGTTAGTCTCCTTCAAAAAAAAATTTGCAGGTTCGACATCAAGACTGGGAGCCTTCTACTGACAGCCGGGACAGATTTTCTAAAGCTATGGATTCACAGAAAACTATCTTGACTCCCTTCAACTATTTTGAATGGAAAGCAGAGATGGAGATCTTGTTGAGAGAGAAAGGCCTCTACAGGGTGACTATGGCTACAGAAGTAGAGCCCAATGCTGCTGCAGAGAATATCAAATGGTACAATCGGAGAGATGAGGCCTATGGCCTCCTATGTCTCAGTATTTCCCGAGACCTCCTTTTCCATATCGATGGATTAAATTCATCGGATCAAGTATGGGAGAATATTTCTGATATTTTTGGAAAGACAGATGAGATGAGGGGACATCAGATCGAAAATGAGCTAATTTCTCTGAGTCCCAGTAGCTTTGAATCCCTGCAGCTATATTTCTCCAAGTTCAAAGCACTAGTTTTGCAGTTGAAGCAGTGTGGTATCGAAAAGAAAGATGATCAGCTCGTATTGGCCATCCTCTGGAAGCTAGGACCTAACTACTCAGTATTTGTTTTGACCTTCTATGCCACAAAACTCATAGCTCAAACCTGGAAGATGCCTAGCCTTGCAGATTTCATGGAATCTCTCACACAAGAACAAGACAAGCTGGTGATGATGGGCACCATCAAACCATCCAAATATCAAGCTTTGATTGCTAGAGATTTGAGGGTGGATTCAAAAAGAAAAAAGAAATCTAAAAATCCACCTGAGCAAAAGAGAGACAAGAAGCAGTCTCCAAAGGATCAACAAGGTCCCAAGAAAAATACCCAGAAGAAGAAAAACAAAGGTGAAATGAACAAGTGCGCATACTGTTCGAAGGGAAATCACATTGAAAGCTCTTGTATGAAAAAGAAGATTGATATGCTGACCCAACTCCTGGAGAAGAATGGCATCTCCCTTCCAGAAAGCTCAAAGAAGAGAGAAGGAGGATCAAGTTTAGATGACAAAGAGAGAGTTCAAATCAAGTTCACCCAGTTTTATCATTGATTTTGGAGCTTCAAGACACATGGTTTCGACTAAGGAGGCCTTCTCCTCACTGGATATGTCGAAAGGACCATCTATTGTACTGGGAGATGACTCTCTCACTGAAAGTAAAGGAAAAGGAAGGATAGATCTTGATCATGGTAAGTTCAGCAATGTGCTATATGTCCTTGGTCTCACCTCCAACCTCCTATCAGTGTACCAGATGACCCACACTGGGTCTCCTAAGAAATTCATATTCTCTCCTGATGAATTTGAGATCACAGAAATCTCAAGTGGTAGAGTCATTGCAAAAGGAGTTGCAAATCATGCTCAAACGGTATACATGTTCTCACACTTCCTAGCTTACTCAAACCCCTCTGCTCTTCTTATCCATGCTAATGAAGCTAGCAAGCTATGGCATGAAAGATTTGGCCATCTAAATTACAAGTATCTATTTGATCTTAGTGAGAAAGAAATGGTCATAGGGATTCCCAAGATAAAATTTTCCAAAGGAGTCTGCCAAGGTTGTATCCTAGGAAAACACCCAGAGCACAAATTTGAGAAAGCTAATCATGAGAGAACCTCTGCACCCCTCGAGCTGATTCACAGTGATGTTGCTGGCCCATTCCCTCATATGTCCATGAGTCAGGCCAAATATGCATTGACCTTTATTGATGATTTTTCCAGGTATTGTTGGGTTCACTTCATGAAACACAAGTCTGAAGTTTTTGGCCTATTCAAAGTCTTTAAGGCTTTGGTTGAAAACCAGTGTGGAAGGAAACTCAAGGTCCTCAGATCTGAAAATGGTGGTGAGTATGTCAAGTCTGAGTTTATTAAATATTGTGCAGATGTAGGGATTCAGATGCAACATTCTATCCCTTACACACCACAACAAAATGGTGTTGCTGAGAGGAAGAACAGATCACTGAAGGAGATGGCAACATGCATGATGGAGGCCAAAACTTTGCCACCAAAGTACTGGGCCAAAGATATCAACTATGCAGCCTATATTTAGAATAGGGTGCCTCACAAACAACTTTATGGCATGACTCCCTTCAAAGCATGGAGTGGGCACAAGCCAGATGTGACCCATTTCAGGATTTTTGGCTCAAAGGCTTGGGCTAGGATTCCAACAGAGAAGAGGAAGGATTTGCAGCCCCAAAGCCAAGAGTGTATTTTTGTTGGATACTCTAAAGATTCAAAAGGGTACAAGTTGATAAATTTGAGCACAAACAAAGCCTTCATTGAAAGGTGTGTTCATTTTGAAGAAGAACCCCTTGCAGAAGTGGAAGTTGGTGAAGCCTCTTCACCACCTGAACCTCAAGAAGTAAGTAAAGAGTTTGTTGAACATGATGATTCTGATTTGTCTGATGGAGATGAGTTTATTGCAGACCCAAACAGCCCCACAAGGCCTAAATGGGCATCCAAGACACTACATGCAGTAGGAGAGCTAGCAGGGGATCCCAATGACCCAAGGAGGACTAGATCTCAATTTGAGAGTGGTCTGTGCATGAAGGATCCTATGTTTGCTGAAAAATGCTATTTGATGGTGGAGTCTGATCCTCAAACATATGAAGAAGTAGCAGGAGATCCAAGATGGCAAGCTGCCATGAAGGAGGAGTTTAGCTCACTCCAGAAGAGCAACACATGGGAGCTAGTGGATCTTCCTCTAGGAAGAAAGTTAGTCCAGTGTAAGTGGGTCTATAAGACCAAGTTTGCTGCTGATGGTTCACCACTGAAGTACAAGGCTATATTGGTAGCTAAAGGCTACTCACAAGTTCATGGCATCGATTACAATGAGACCTTTGGCCCAATGGCAAAGATGGATTCCATCAGGATAGCTCTAGCCATTGCAGCCTCAAGGCAATGTGAGGTACATCATATGGATGTAAAATGTTTCTTCCTAAATGGAGATCTCACTGAGGATATATATATGCAGCATCCTCAAGGAAGCTCACAGGCTGAGATTGCTTCCTTAAAAGGAGCTATGAACCAAGCCTTCTCCATGACAGATTTGGGGCTCTTAAGTCAATTTCTGGGGCTTGAGATTGCTCAAACCAAAGCTGGAATAAAGGTGCACCAGTCCAAGTATGCCTTGGATTTGCTGATCAAATTTAGAATGCAAGACTGCAAAGCAAGAAAAACTCCTTTCCTTTCAGGAGTGAAGCTGGAGGAAGATGATTCTCCACCGATGGTAAACAATACACTGTATAGGCAATTGATTGGATGTTTATTGTATCTGACACATACTCGACCTGATCTTTGTTATGCAGTAAGTGTGGATTTTATATTCATGGATCAGACTCATGAGATCCATTGGAAAGCAGCCAAAAGGATCCTTAATTTTGTTCAGGGAACAAGGACACATGGGATCCTCTATAAGGAAAAATATGATCTTGATTTGATTGGATTTACTGACAGTGATTGGGAAGGTGATAGCAAAGATAGAAATTCCACTTCAGGATATGTGTTCATGCTTGCAGAAGGACCAATCAGCTGGTCAAGCAAGAAACAGAGTGCCATTGCACTCTCATCTACAGAAGCTGAGTACAGAGGAGTTGTTAATGCAGCAACTCAGTGTTTATGGTTGCAGGGTTTACTTGGAGAGTGTGGTTTTGAACCTGAGTACTCAGCTACC